>PVIU01012884.1:0-58323 GCA_004026605.1 Ondatra zibethicus | reverse complement strand
AAGAAGGGGGAGGGAGGAGGGGTGGGGGGGTAGTGGGAGGGGACCGGGAGAAGGGGAAGAAAGGAAAAAAAATTTTATTTCTTTAATTATGTTCTTGAATGGAAAAAATAAAACAAAACAATGTATGGAAAAAAAACAAATAACCTTATGCAATTGAGCAGGTTACATTTATGAATAAATATGTATGTGCAAAAAAAAATGGACCACTCTTAGCCCATTTCCAATGACTTATTTCCAGGATCTGCCTCTGCTTTAAAACAAGTAAATAGTTGGGCTCTTCAAGAATAGATCCAGTAGTGTGGGCTCAAGGAAGCAGGAGGTGAAAGGAGAAGTCTGTGAAGCCGAGGTCATATTGGGAGGACAATGGGAATGGAGTCTTCATGACAAATTTGTCTACCTCGTAATGTCACCCCTGCCTGGCCAGGACATATTACATAGTTGCTCCTTGGCATCTACTGGGGATAAGTTCCAGAACATCATACTACCCTCCCTGGACACCAAATTCAAGATGCTCAAGTCTCTTATATGAAATGGTGTATTATCTACATCTACATTCTTCCGTGTGCTCCAAACCACCTCTAGGGGACTTAAAACACCTGACATGATGTAATGGCGTGGAAGTAATTATTATACTGTGTTGTTTAGGGATAATGACTAGGGGGAAAACTGTACACATTAATTAAAGACTGAATTTCTCTCCTGAAAAAAAAAAACTGAAGATTCTCAGGCCTGGGCTCGATACTACCGAACCAGAGTCTGCCCTTAGCAGGACCTCCGGGGCTCACATATGCAAGCTGGAGTTTAGGAATATTGCTCTGGTAGAATATTTTTCAACGTTGCTGACAGAAGACCTTCACTGGTCACTCAAAGATACTGATAAAAGAGTAAATAGAGCTGAGACCTAGAAAATAATTTCTGAGGACCAAAGCCCAGAGTGTGCAGGGCATGGCATCCATCCCACTGAGCAGGGCAGCAGAAGCTCCCTATATGCTGAGAACCTTTCCCCATGCTGTGAGCCAGGTTCACGCAGCTGGCAATGGCACTTAATTCACAGTAAGAAATTTGCAAACATGCATAAGTGCTGAATAATGCACCCTAACATTGGAGAAGAAAAAAAACGAGGTTCCAAATTGCACTGATTACAGAAGGAGAGGTTTCAAAAAGATTTTAGAATTATAATAAATAAATCTAATTCTAGTACAGTCCAATCAAAATCAGCCAATATTTATTTGACATTTTCTTTGTGTAATGAATTATACTTTTGCTGTGATGATTCATTAACTGAAAGTACATATATTAATTTTCTATTATATCAGAAACTGCATTGAAACCACAGCTATATGATAAGATGTAAACTCATTTTTAAAGGAGAGTAAGTTAAAGAAGATTTGGGGATTTTTTTTCAGAGATTTGAGTATAAGTTTACCTCAAAAAGGTGAAGAATGGACAATTACTTAATGAGAATGTGAATATCTGGAAGAATGTGACATTATTCACATCTCACTTTAGACTGGTGGCTCTCAACTTTCCTAATGCTGTGACCTTTTAATACAGTTCCTTATGCTGTGGTAACCTTCAACCATAAAATTATTTCTATTGTTACTTCACAACTGTAATTTTGCTACTGTTATGAATCATAATATAAATATCTGTGTTTTCCTATAGTCTTAGGTAACCCCTGTGAAAGGGTCTTTTGACCACTCAACCCCAGGGCCTTGAGCCAATTGCTGCTTTAGATGAAGTAAATATATTGAGTTTTTACATTCCAAATGTGTTCTGAGTATATCAATTGGATATAATTCTATATTTATAATTGAGACTAAAAATATTTTAGATCATTAATTGGTAGCCTTTGCCCTATAGTTGCAACAAGAAAAAATATGCTGTTATTTTTAAGTTATAATCTCACCCATATAGCCCTTTTAAAAACCTTTAAAATTATTATCATAGATTCATGAACAAACACCCAGAAATCCCCATAGCTTGTAAACAAAAAAGATTTTATTTTTGTGTGTGTGATATTGGACCAAAGCTCCTTGTCCTTAGTAGTCACTGGGAATCTAGTTCTTGACACAGGCTCTCACAATTGGAGGATTGTGGGAAAAAGCATTCAACACTACACCCTGTAGCTACGAAGCCTCTTCTTGGAGCAGATACATGTCAGTGGTACGCACAGTTTATTGAGAAATACGAGGTGTGGTTGCCTAAACTAAAAAGAATTAGAATGATAAACTTTCTGCATGGAGAGGCCCCGAACTACAGAGTCTACCATAGGAAGCACATAAAGTAGCTGGTTATATACCAAGCTAGCCAGTGAATCTTAATCCCAAGGATCTGCTACAACAAGAAGGCTACAGTTAATGAAGAACAAAGATGTAGAGGAAAAAATAACAGTGATGCCACAGATGAGTGATGAATTACTGTGGACACATTAAATTTAGACGGTAAATTCTTTGAGGCTCAGTTTAATTCTTCTGACTTTCCAGTTCAAACAAGTATCCATAGGACCGTACTCAGCCATCCTCACATCACCATCCAGAGGTGTCCTGAGCTACATTTTCCATAGTCAATCATGTCTTTTCCAGATGGAAATGGCTTTGCCTTCAAAGCATCCTTACTAGTCAGTTATGCATCACTGTAGCAAAATGCCAGCCATAGGACCACAGACTTCTTATGGAGGAAAGAGTTTATTGTAGCTCATACTTCTGGATGTTTGAATCAAGTAATAGATGGCCATATTGGATAGACCCATGTTGGGCAACATGATGGGTGTGCACAGTGGAAGGGGAGCTCATATCTCAATTCAGAAAGGGGGTGGAAATGGGATGAGAAAAGGGGAAAGAGGAAGATAGGAGGGTGGCTTACACTATCCATTACACTCTTTGACCTTCCAACAAGCTTCACACCTTAAATGTCCATAATGCCTCTCATATGACCCCAATGACCCAATGACCCAATGACCCTGGGGATCGGGTCATTAACACATGAGTGTCTGGAAGATAGCAAACTACAGGGGCATTCAGCTTGGTGGTGGGAGTGCTTGCCACTGAAAGATGGGTATTATTTTCTTCTCCTTTGTACATTGATCTGAAGGAAAGAAATCCTCTCTTCGGTATTTAAATGCTTACTATTATAAAATCTCAAGGAAAACAGAGAAAGCTCAGTGGTTAAGAGTGCACGCTGCTCCTGCAGAGGAACCGAGTTCAGTTCCCAGCATCCATACCATGAAGTTCACAACCACCTGTCATTCCAGCTCCAGAGAATCCAACACCTTTGTATGGCCCCACAAGGATTCCCCACAAATGTGTGTGTGTGTGCGTGTGTGCACACACATACACACACAATAAACTTTTGAAAAGAATAGGAAACTTTAACTCCCCAAATCAAACACATTTGGAGGATGTCTTATAATATATTCCCCACAATTCTAGTTTTTTTCCCAGTGAAAAGAGATGTTTTCTATATATCACAAACAAGATTTGCAACACATTTAGCAAGACTGCGATTAGAAATGTGAGCATTAAGGAAAGGGGAGGGGGCCATGGAACACACAGCTCTAGATGGGGTGTCTCCATCAAATCCTTCCCTGAGAGCTCAGCCAACTACATGGAAGAGGATGGAGCAGACTTTCTTTTGGGCCACCAATCAGTTCCCAACTCATGGCATGGAGACATTATTAATTATGAATGTTAGGTCTTCGTTTTGGCTTTTCTAGCTCTTATGAGTTAATTGAACCTTTTCTCTTCATCTACATTTTGCCTCAAGGCTTTTTACCTTTCTTTAATTCTGTATGTCCTACTTTTCCTGCTTCTTTTGTGTCTGGCTGGCTGGTGGCTGCCTGGCTAAGTGGCCCTGGGTGTCTCCTTCTCTCCTCTTTCTCCCTCCTTCTCTTCTCTAGGTCTCCTTGGAGCCTAGATTCCTCCTCCTACTTTTTCTCTCTGCCTGGCATCCCTGCCTATCCCTCTACTTCCTAGCTATTGGTCCATTAGCTTTTTATTAGTATAATCAGGTGCCTTAGGCAGGCAAAGCAACACATCTTTAAACAAATGCAGCATAAGCAAATGTAGCTTACATAGTTAAAGTAATATTCCTCAACATAAACAAATGTAACACATCTTTAATATCCCAAGAGGAGGCAGACAGAGTTTAAGAGCCAGGAGGAATGGAGGACACCAAGAGAACAGGCCCATATGAGCTCACAAGACCGAAGCTGGTGTAGGAGGTTCTTCTGTTTATGTGTTGCTTTCATTGGTTGAATAAAGAACTGCCTTGACCTTTTAATAGGGCAGGACTTAGATAGGTGGGGAAAAGAGAACGGAATGCTGGGAAGAAGGTAGTGTGGCAGACGCCATGTTTCTCCTGCCTGAGATGGACGCTGGTTAGACTGAAGCCAGTAAGCCACAGTCAAGTGGCAATACACATTAATGGAGATTGGTTAAATGAACATGTGAGTTAGCCAATAAGAGACTAGAACTAATGGGCCAGGCAGTAATTTAATTAATACAATTTCTGTGCAGTTATTTCGGGGCTTAAGCTAGCCGGGCGGCTGGGAGCCGTGTGGCCGGGACAAGTCGGGCGGCAGGACACAGCCCACCCACCTTTTACTACAAGAAGCAATATGAATAGGGCCTACAAGGGTCTGCCCCAAGTCCTCTGCATATATATTATGGTTTCCAGTTTAGGGTTTTATGGGATTCATGAATGAAAGAAAGAGTGGGTCTCTTATTTTTTTGTGCCTTCACTTGGGCTCTTTTCCTTCTGTGGATTTGTCTTGTCTAACTTCAATATGATGAGTTTTGCTTTATCTTCTTGTGTTTTATTTTTTGTCATGTTTGGTTGTTATCTCTTAGAAGCCTGTTCTTGTCTAATGAGAGATGGAAAGAGAATGGGTCTGTATGAAAGGGGAGGTGGGGAGAAACTTGGAGGAGTAGACAGAGGGGAAACAGTAAACTATTATGTGAGAACAGAATCTATTTTCAATAAAAGAAAAATGTGTAAACATAATGCTGAAAAACTGGACAATACCTAGTTTTTATTTTCAATTATCTCAGTCTCCTATTGGATAAATATATGCAAAGATGGAATATTCTCTGTTTTTCAGAATATAGCCGCCTAGTACTAAATAGAAAGAACAGAACAAATAGAATAGAATAGATAGAATAAATACAACCTGAAGATCCAGGTTGTAGTACTTAATAGGTAGATGTGTGTCCCACCAGTGGAAGAATGTCAGTTGATGATAGTTTTCACATTCAACAGAGTGGAAGAATTTGAGTCAAATGGGTGGAATGAGACAGGAAGACAGCACATTAGGTTAGACCAGAAGGCACAGCAGATACATCTATTTAAATGTAAAAGAATTTAGAAGACGTGTTGGCTAATAAGTGGTAGAAAATATCAGAAGGATCAAGAGCTATTGGACACCAATAATAATCTCTCCATCTAAGAATTCCTCAACCGTTCAGAAACTTCTCATTGATAAACAATAAATGCCAAAATTGAGGGAACCCAACTTCAATATTAAGATACAGAGCAAACAGTACTTTAGCTTTTCCTCAAAGCTTGTCTTAACAAGAATAATTACAATGAGATTATGGGCATCAGTCACCATGGGCAGAGGCTACGGGTTATAGAGATTTCTCAGAACCCCTTATAACCTGCCTGTGTTTCTGAGATTCTCCTTTGGAATGTTCTTGACCTGTGAAAATGCGTCCTCCTTTGGGGCCACTCCCACTGGTCTTACTCTCTTGCCAAGGGAAATTTCACTCTTGCTTATGCAACTTATCCTTCTTTATCTTGTCAGTGTCAAATGGGATTTTGCTTCTGAAACTGTTTATGTAAGAAACAGTGTAGTGTTATGATTTGAATCTTGGATACCCCACCACACACACACAGGTTCGTATTTTCCCTGCTAGGTCCCCAGCTTGTGCTATTTTGAAGGCTGTGCAGCCTGTAGGCAGCGAGGCATTGGTTGATGGCATTGGGCCAATAGGGATGGGCCTTTGAGTTATACCTACCAGGGACTGACCTGCTTTCTCTGTTCCTAATTCACCTTGATGTGAACAGTCACATTCCTACACTATAGCTACCTACACTATCTCTACCCTGCTCCCCACTCTTTCCACCATGATAGGCTGAATTCCTTCTGAAACCGGGAACTAAATAAACCTTTCCTGCCTTATGCTTCTGCTGTATTTGGTCACAGAGATGTAAAGTAGCTGATACATAGTTTACACGCAGTTGAGTTATGAGGTCTTCTGAGACCAGAAATGCCCAGGGCTGGAGCTATGTTGTCCATTTGGTTCCCCATTGTCAATGTCATGAAGAAGGTGGAATGAATCACTGAAAGAAGAAGGCATGTGTGGTCCCTTTCTCCAAAAGCCTCCAGCTCAGTGACACTCACACTCTCCTTTCTCTTGGGGTGGGGGTAGGTCTCACAGAGGACAACAATGGCTTGGAAAATAAAAAAGAAGAGGAGATGGAATTGTGACTTTACCAAAACGGCACTTGCATTTTCTCAGAAAAGTGAGGTGTATGTGGTGGTCACGCAAACCCGAAGAGAGTTGACATGACTGAGGAAGAGTCTGTTGTGGACTTGTCAGAAATTAATGTCTTGGTGCTTCTAATTTCACCCGGACATCAGTCAACAGACAAATGAAGGAAGCGTGAAAGAGTCCTACAGTGTCAGTGAGTCGGAGGGATGTGGTTGATGATAGCGTGTGGAGAAGGACACCCACGGAAGTATCCATGGCTGGATTCGTGACTCATCAGAAGGGGTCAAGGATTATTGACTTCCAAGCTCCCTGTTTCCATCTCGGGACACCCCAGCTGGGCATTGATTTCCCACCGACTGGCATCTAATTCCGAGGTCAACTGCAACATGAACTCACCCAGTAAATATGCCTATCTGTATAGGGTTCCATCTACACTAACATAATTTGTATTTCACTTTTTAAACTTATATTTTCCCTCTTAACTACCCTCCATCAGGAACAGCAAAAGAGTCCAAAGTGTGGAGTCTAAAGTAAATCAGCGTGTGGAGTTTTGTATGCTGCTCAAAGAAGGTAAAAGATGATGCACAGGGGAGACGGCTCTGAGGTTAAGATGCTCTGAAGTCTTGCTGCTCTTCCACAGACCTGAGTTCAGTTCCCGGCACCCACATAAGGTGGTTCACAACCCTCAGCTTAACTCAGTACCAGGGGGTCTGACGCCTTCTTCTGGCAGTTAACACATGTGGTACACACATACATGTAAAATAAGTAATAAACAAATATATCTTTAAAGGTAATAAGTTATCGTTCTCTTCTAGTGCTACTTACAATCCTAATAGAGATCTCCACTGTTCTTTGTCATGAGGGGACAGGGAGGGAGATACTACCATGAGATTTTTCTTTTGAAACTTTAACTCAGGGTCAACAGTTGCCTCTCTCCACCCCCATATTCACTTTTCAAATTACAGATCTTCTGAGAGAAAACTAATCCTCATACTGAATTCCTGGTGCATGTACACTTAATTGATCAAAGCTAGAGGCCTCTTTGTTGATCCACTTTAAACAATAATCTTTTGAATATGAATAAATCATACTTATCCAACCCCACTAGTGTTTGTTCTTGAATTTAATCTGTTTCCTAGAACTTGTAGGATTTCAAACATGAAGTAAACTCCTCCCCAGACTAATATCCAAACTCAGCCTTCACCAATGGGGTATATTCTATTTATCAGACATGTAGACCATCAAAGGTTTTAACCACCTCTGTATCAGCAAGAATTGGCAAGTTTCCAGCTTATAATATACCATCTGATCACTCACGGTGATGAAGCCAGTAATTCAACTCATCTAGACTGACACACTGAGAACAGATTGGCCTTTCTGCAACAAATGGATTTACAATGAGGTCATTAAGACAAGGCCACCCGCTGTCCTCTTTCTCCCATCTCTGTCAGAAATGAGGCCAAATAAGCCAGCTTGTGTCCCATTGTCATGCTCCTAAAGCTTTCGGTATTTGGTGAGGGGGGGAAAGGCCTATAAAGTCCCCTCCCCCAGCACTTTTTATCTTTGCCTGCTATTCTCCTCCACCCTGCATAGGTCATTTAAATAAATGTTTTCCGCTTGCCTCCATTTGTCCTGGTGACAGTGATAAATGCACCTGTTTGGCTGGATTTTCTATGCATTCTGTGTCCCCCCCATTGTACATTTCAGTACCAAATAAATGCAAAGACACATGATCAGTTAGCACTGTTTCCATAATGCAAAATTCTATACACATTATTTTAAATTTAATTTTCCTACAAAAATATAACGCTCTAGGGCTGGAGAAATGACTCAGTGTTTTACAGAGATTACTGCTCCCTCAGAGGGGCCAGGTTTAGTCCCCAACACTCACCAGTTAGCTAACAAGCACCCTTAATTCCAGTTCCAGGGGCTCTGACACCCTCTTCTGACCTCCGCAGGTACCAGGCATGCACATGGTACGTAAACACACATGCAGGCAAAACACTCACGGAATAAAAAGAATAAATCTAAGACATTTTTAAAACGAAAACATAAAGTTCCTTTACCTTTCGTCACCTATGGCTCTATTTCCTCTCTAATGCACGTGACATGGTGGAAAATGAACTCAAACAGTTTGGATTTCATGACTGACCTTACTCGTTTTAAACCAAGTGGCTTCAATTTAGATCTTTTGTTGGCAAAGCCTTAGAAGTGCTTCTTAGAAACACACCTCTGAAGAATATCCACACTTGTCTTAAAGGGCTCTGGGGTAGACTTTAGAATGTAAGTTTGTAAACACATTTTAATTGACGTTTATAAATTAGGTTTCATTAATGTGGAAATCTAATTTTGATTTTAGATAAAGATTAGCCTTTTCCTTTACTTACTTCTAAGGATAATTTAGTACCAAAACTATCAATTCAAATTCCGACCTACCCATTCAAATTTCTTAATAGTATCCTTTATGTTTCTCTGCTATTTGGCAAATAAATCCATCTGCAGGGAAGGCATGCTCTGTGCCAGGACTGCCAGCTGCTTTTGTCTCCATCACCATGAATGCAGGAACCACCATCGGGTCCAATTGTTCCATCATAGTCTCAAGATTTCTGCTTCCTTTCCTTTATACACTGAAGTTAATATTTGCTTCTAAGTATTTATCCTTGCAGTTTGAACCTGGTGTCATTAAAGTACCTTGTGAGCAAGAAGCACACATGTATACACACACACGTACACACACACACATACGCACACACACACATACACACAGTGCTGGCTTGCTTTATAGAACGTGTCTGTAAGACAGGACTATAGGCAAGCCTCTAGAGCATTTTCTTAATTAGTGATTGATGGGAGAGGGCCCAGCTCATCGTGAGAGGTGCCATCCCAGGGTTGGTGGCCCTGGGTACTATAAGAAAACAGACTGAACAAGCCATGAGAAGCAAGCCAGTTAGCAGCACCCCTCCATGGCCTCTGCATCAGCTTCCACCTCCAGATTCCTGCCTGGTTTGTGTTCCTGTCTCAGTTTCCCTTCATGGGTTGTGATTCAGGATACATAAGGCAAATAAACCCTTTCCTCTCCAACTTTCTTTTGGTCATGGTGTTTCATCACTGCAATAGTAAGGCTGACTAAGGTGCACACAAGCAGAGCTAAAATTAAAGACACTTGATTGAATGAAACTCACCAGCTTGTTCAAAGACTATCTTTAAAAACCCCCCAATTATTTAATGATTCTGTAAAATCCTACAAACTGTTTCCAAATTATAAAATGTGCATTAAACTAATTATAAAATTATAATGAAAAAAGCCACAAGCCCATTCAGATTAGCTACATTGCCGCATGTTCTGTCAACAAGAGTCCATTAGCTAGTTAACAAAGACATCTCAACCTACTTCTGTGCCAACCGCAGAAATAAATGTTCGTCTGTCACATCTGCATATACCTCACTTCTCCCAAATGTGCCTTTTATATTGTAGCTCTGAGTGTCTGACTTGTGTGATATTAAAATCCAGACTTGAATATGTATATAGTTCCCCATAAACATGTTCTATCTATATGAAATATATTAGTGCATTAACATAAGCTGTTGTCGTAATATACTGTAAGAATTGGCAACAACAATCAAATTTATTTTAAAAGTTGACTTTTGTTGAACACTTACTATGCTTCCTGAAATACTAAGTTCTCTATAATGTCTATCCCATTTAGTTCTCACAAATACCTCAAGCTGACACTATTGGAAAAAAACCTTTATTTTATTTAAAGATTTTAAAACTTTGTCTTTAACAAATTAAGTATTTGGGAGGCACAATGCGGTGCTTTATGAATGCTTGCATTATGGCATGACCAGCTAATGGGCATATCTGTCATCTCCCGGTTATTTTTATGACAAATACACTTTAGCTCTTTCAGAAGATTTTAAGCATGTGGTACATTGCTATTGCCATTCCCTGCACAGGATCTTTAAGATGTGATCTAAGTGTGTTCTGTACCCATAGTCAGGACCTTTGCTTTCCTAGTGTGACCTTCCCACCCCACCTCTTAGCAGTCACTATGTTCTCTACTTCTCCAGTCCCGGCTCCTTCAGATTCCACGTATAAATAAGATAACGTGGTATTTGTCCTTCCATGCATGAGTTTTTTCACATACCAAAATCTCTGGGTTCATCTATGTTAGAGCAAATGTCAAATTTTTCCTTTTTAAAGGCTCATGGTCACTTTCACTCCTCCGGCATTGGACACAATTGCTCTGTGTAGGCTGACATGCATGAAGGTGAGGTGGACATAGCTTGAAGACTCCTCCTTCACATTCCAGTTTTTAATGCGCACCCAGAACTAGGATAGGTGGTCACAATTATTTTAAGTTGTCTACAGAGCCTCCTACTCTTTTCCATGATAACTGAATTAGTTCAACTTCTTCAATACTCTTAGGTCTTTTTGATGATAGTATTTTAGCAGGTACAAGGTGATGCTCTATCTTTGTTCTGGCTTTCATTTATCAACAATTACCAACTATTTTCAATATGTATCATCTATCTTTATGCTTCTCAAAGAGAAATGTATGTGTGGACCCCTCACTTGCTCATTTGGGCTATTTCTTGTTGCTGACTCCATTTCCTTAGGCATTGTGCAGACAGCGCTATGCAGATTTCTCTCGGGTCTTTAGTTTCTCTTCAGTCTGTTATTTTCTTTCACAGGCAGAAGCTTTCCGTTTGGACGCGGGCTCCTTTGCTTGTTGCTGTCACCTGTTTCGAGGCCATCTCCAAGCAGTCTTTACTCACACCATTAGCATCTGGTCCTCGCGTGTTTTCTTGTAACAATATTAGTTTCAGGTCTTACATTTTTTTAATCTTGAGCAGTAGTTTTTGAAAAATATTGATATAATTAGAGTGTTCAAAGAAAGCTACATGTGGTTTTTAAGATGTTACAAGAGCGAGCAAGCGAGCTCTGGGTCATCTCCCCCTGTTGTCTCATTATTTATCATTTCTTTCTGGTGAGAGCATTCAAAATCTATTTTCCTAGCTATCCGAAGTGTACAATACAATTTTGCTAATCACAGTCACCCTACTACAAAGCAGAACACCAGAACTAATTCCTCCTAAATCATTGCAGCTTTGAACTTATTGATCAAAACCTGCCCTCGCTAGCCCCTAGTAACCATTCTACTCTACTTCAGGAGGACAGCTCAACAGATGAGAGGGATCATTTGGTTTCTGTCTTCCTTTCTGTATCTTGCTTCATATAACATATATATTAGTTATCTGTCTCAATGCTCCAACAAGATAAAAGAGTTGATTTGGGTTCGAAGTCCCAGGAGACCCTGCCATCCTGGTATGGCAGCAAAGGGAAGCCATCAAATTCTATGCAGCCTGGAAGCAGAGTACTATGAATGCTTGTGCTCGGTTTAGTTGGTATCTCTTACCTTCGGTCTAGTCTAGGATCCCAGCCCGTGGGGTGGGACCACCCATATTTAGGTTGAGTTTTCCCACCTTAGTTAAACCAGTCTATATTATTCCGCACAGACTTGCCCAGAGACTTGTTTCTAGGGTAATTATAAATCCCATCAGGTTGAAAAATCAAACATCATACACACTAGCTGTGTATTATGACAACATATGACAAGATTTCATCCTTTAAGTGGCCATTTTTAAGTCTATTCATCCGCTAGTGGGTACTTGGGTTGATGCCCAATAAGCCTGGGAGTGCAGATTCTGAATGGCATGTACTGACCCCGTTATTCATACTCACATATGTGCATGCATGTAATAGTTCATTGGTGGATCACAAGGGGGTTCTACTTGTAATTTTTAAAACTATTTTCATTTTTTCTATATCCTATTAAAGTTCTTTCTCCACAGTAATCCTAGCATGTGTTACATTTTTGTCTTTTTGATGATAGCAATTTTAATTAGAATAAGAATGTGTAATTTCCCTAATAATTAGTAATTTTAAGTGTTTTTACATATTCGCCTTGGCTATTCGTATGCCTTTCTCCACTTAGATTTCTTGGAATAGAATTTGGCTGCATATCTCAGTCAGCCCTCAAGTTCACTATAGAATCCAGACTGACCTCAAATGCAAAATCCTTTTGCCTTGGTCCCCCAGCAGCTGGGATTACAACCACACACCACCATATCTGATTTGTATGTCTTCTTTTGAGAAACACCTATTCATGTTCTTTGCCCATTTTTAAAATCAGATTGTTTGCTTTTCATTGTGTTGTTTGGGTTCCTTAAGTCTTCTGGCCGTCAGCCACTTGCCAAGCGCATCGCTTGTCCATCTTCCCTCCTCCTTTATGAGTGCTTCGCTGTCCGGGTTATTCCTTCAGCGGTGTGGGAGCTGCTGAGTTTAATACAGTCCCATTTGCCTACTTTGGCTTTTCCTGTCTATACTTTGGGGTCTTATTGGGAAAGACCTTGTCCAGACCAATGCCATGAAGTGTATTTCCCTTATGTTTTCTTCTAATATTTTAAAAATCATTTTAGGTCTCAAATTTAATCATCTAATCCATTTTGAGATGACTTTTAAAGTGTGATATGAGATAACATTCCAATTCCGTTCTCTGGCCTGTGGGTATACAGTTTCCCCAACATCATTTATTAAAGAGACGGCCCTTCCTTTTTCTCCATTGTGCATTCTGGGCAACTTTCACAAAACTCAATTGACCACAGATATGGGAGCTTATTCTGAGATCTGTCCTGATCGATGGTCAGTGTATTTGGGTTGCTGGGTTTTGTTTTTTTTTTTAATACCAGTATCATACTATTTTTTATTGCTATGGTTTTATAATGGGCTTTGAAATCACTTACTGAGATACTTCTGGAAGGTTTTTTATTTTTGCTCAGATCATCTTAGCTAATTAAATTCTTTTGTAGGCCCATAACGATTTTAAGATTTTAGAAACCTACTTGTGAGAAAGATTGCTTCAGGATGTGTTCTGGCTAGTTTTATGTCAGCTTGACCCCAGCTAGAGTCATGCTGAAAGAGGAAGCCTCAGTTAAGAAAATGCTCTCACAAGACTGTCCTGTGGGAAAGCCTGGTGTGATGATGTAGAGGGGCCCAGCTCACTGTGGGAGGTGGCACTGCCAAGCAGGTGGTCCTGGGTACTATAAGAAAGCAGGGTGAGCAAGCTATGAGAACCAGCGAGGACCCTCCGTGGCCTCTGCTCTAATCCTGCCTGAGTTCCTGCTCTGACGTCCTTCAGTGTTGGACTGAGAGCTGCAAGCGGCAGTGCACCCAGTCCTCCGCAAGCTGCCATTGTTCTTGGTGCTCTGTCATAGCAACAGAAACGTGCACGCGTGTGCATGCATATGCTCACATATGTACATGTGTTCACATGCCTGTGAAGGCAAGAGATCAACCTTATTGATGTGTTTATTGCTCAGGAGCCGTGAACCTTGATTTTTGGTTAGTCTGTTACTGGAACCTGGGGTTTGGCGATCAGGCTGGCATGGCAGGCAAGTGAGACTCAGGGTTCTGCCTCCTCCTCGTTGCCAGTGCTGGGACTACAAGCACGCAACACCATAGGCAGCTTTTTGTGTGGGCACTGGAGATCAAACCCGGATCTTCAGGCTGGTGCAGCAAGTACTGCCCAGCTGAGCCATCTCCCCAGCAACCAAACTGCCCAACAAAACCAAGTTTGAGAGCAATAATATTTTATCTAATAGATTGCTTTGAGCAGCTTGCCCATTTTAGCAATGCCAGTCTTTCTTACACACAAATACAATATACTTTTCCATTTCTGTCCTCTTCAGTTTTTTTTTATCATGGCCCTCTAGTCTTCTGTGTATAGTACATATCTTTCACTTCTTTTATTAAGTTTAGTCCTACAAATTCTTCTGTTACTATTGGGACTATCGTTGATTTCTTCATTCCTTTTCCAGACTGTCGGTGCAACAAAGTATTATGGAAGAGTCTGGTGCAAACACACTTCTAACACTGAGGCAGGAGATTTAGTTGTTGGAGGTCAGCCTGGACTGTACAAAGAGACCATGTGTCAGAGAGAGAGAGAGAGAGAGAGAGAGAGAGAGAGAGAAACGGGGGGAAGTAGAAGTTAGGTGCTGATTTCTGTGTGCTGGTTTCATATCCTGAAGTTTTACTGTATATTTACCTGTTCTAAAAGACATTTACATGGTATCTCCACAGTTTCCCATATGGAAGGTCATGTTGTCAGCCAACAGTGACAACTGTTCTCTTCCTTTCTTTTCTGAAGTCCTTTTAATTTTTTTTCCTCTCAGTTAATTACTGTGGCCATGATCTTCAATGCTGTTGTGCTCGTTAATTTTAACTGTCGACTTGACACAACCTCAAATTACCTAGAAGGAATGTCTTAGACGGGGAATTGTCTACCTCAGAATGGCATGTGAGGCTTGTCTTGACAGCTAATGGATGTAGGCAGACCCAGCCCATCATCGGTGGCACCATTCCCTAGGCAGGGGCTCTTTTTCAGTATGAAAGAGGAAAACTAGCCAAGAGTAAGACAACAGCAAGGATCTCTGGGTTTGTTTTCTCTCTGGTTTTAGCTGTCGCTCTGACTGTCCTCGCTGCAATAACTTGGGACTGAAAATCCGTTCTGCCCTAAATTGCTTTTGTCAGATTAAAAAGAAGCAAAACAAGGGCAATGCTGAATAGAAGTGGTGACAGTAGGATCCCTGCTATGGACCTTACAAGAGAGACTTAGATTTTTCTTATCTCCATTGAATATGTCGGGTATGTATAATGGTATTGAAGTTTATTCCTAGAAACAAATTTGTTGAGGACTTTAAAACTGCATTTTTTCCATTTTCTATTAAATCTAACAAGATATTCATATTTTCTTCATCTGTTGATATGATCATCACATTTGTTCACACATCATAAAGCCACCCTGAGTCTAAGGAGTATATGCGCTTGGTCATTGTGAATGATCTTTTCCCCCGTCTTCTTTTTTTAATTTTTAATTTTATTTTTACTGTAAATACTTTTTATACACTGTATTGTCTTCACAATTTCTCCTCCCTCTTCTCCTTCCAGATCCTACCCACTTGCCACCTCACAACTTCTTTTGTCTTGTTTCTCATTTTCTTTTTCTTTTCTCCGTTTATCAGTTTGTTTTACTTTATTCTGATTTTTTTATTTGCCTGTTTGTTTTCAAAAGAAAGGGAAAATGAACAATATCTTTCATGTGATGTTGGATGTAGTTTGACACTATGCTGAGGATTTTAAGTTTTACTTTTAGCAGACTTGTTTTCTCATTGTTCTGTAGCCTTGTTTACCATAAGGCTGATGCTGATCTTGTACACTGATTTCATAGTTTTCTCTTTCTGGTTTTTTAGAAGAGTGTGAGGAGAGTCATTGCTTCTGAAAATGTTTAGTGTTTCAACTCCCTGGCTCATAACTGGTCTGCTTGGATTTCTACTCTTGATTTGGTCTTGATGGATTGTGAGAGATTATGTAAGATCGATACCCACTTACCCAAGAAGATATCAGTCTATGCAAGACAATAATGATGCCAGCACCTAAAAATCCCTAGAAATGCAAAATGAACAGAATACTGCCCACATGTTATTAGCTAGTTTCTCTTTACTTAACCTAATAAACTTTTTGTTGTTTGTATTTTAATTTGTAATCAAGTTTCTTTGACTAATGCAAATTGGAAAACACTGCAACCCCTACTTCATACTAAGGTTTGTGGTAAACTCCGACCTCATGGAAACCTCAACATATTAACTCCTTAGCTCTTCCCTCTGCCACCGCTTGGCAGCTTTCTTTGGTTAATATGTCAAATAGTCAAAGGGAGTTTCACCACAGAGAACTCTCCAGTGTTTATGACTGCCATGTCTGCTGTATTCCATTATGTACCCTTTCCTTTGGCTTCCATGGTCAAGTGACACACAATTGTCTATTTAACAATTGTGTATTAGTGTTTGCTATTTGAGCACAGGGGATGCTATAGTAGAAAAGGGCTCCAGTTCTCACAGAACTCCTATGCTATACTGCAGTTGTATAATGCAGCCAGAAAAAAAGTGAAAAACAAATCAAAACAAAAACAGGAACCCATGTATTTCTCAACTTTTTTTTCATAATAAGATTTTTAATTTATTCCTTTTCTTCTTTTCCTTCTTCTTTTTCAGAATATTTATTTTTTATTTTTTTTCCATTCAAAAATTTCCACTTCCTCCCCTTTTCCTATTCCCCTCCTACTCCCCCACTCACCCTCCTCCCTCCCCCTCCAGCCTTAGGAGAGAGCAGGGTACCCTGCCCTGTGGGAAATCCAAGGCCCTCTCCCCTCCATCCAGGCCTAGGAAGATGTGCATCCAAATAGACTAGGATCCCAAAAAGCCAGTATATGCGGTAGAAACAAGTCCTAGTGCCATTATCAATGGCTTCTCAGTCAGGCCCCATTGTCAGCCACATTCAGAGAGTCCAGTTTGATCACATGCTCATTCAGTCCCAGTCCAGCTGGATTTAGTGAGCTCCCATTAGATCAGGCACACTGTCTCAGTGGGTGGACCAACCCCTCACGGTCCTGACTTCCTTGCTCATCATCTCCCTCCTTCTGCTCTTCAATTGGACCTGGGAGCTCAGTCCAGTGCTCTCATGTGGGTCTCTGTCTCTATCTCCATCCATCGCCAGGTGAAGATTTTATGGTGATATTCAAGATAATCATCAGTGTGATTATGGGGCAAGGCCAGCTCAGGTACCCTCTCCTATGCTGCCCAAGGACTTAGCTGGGGACATCGCCATGGACACCTGGGATCTGCTCTAGAGCCAAGTCTCTTGCCAATCATAAAATGGCTCCCTTAATGTAGATATCTTCTTCCCTGATCCTATATCCGTCCTTACTCCATCTCAACCCTCCCATTCCCCCAAGCTCTCCCCAATCCTTCTCTTCTCACTCCCCCTCTCCCTTTCCCCCAACACTCCCCCACCCCCCATGCTCCCAACTTTTGCCCGGCGATCTGTCTGCTTCCAAATTCCAGGAGGATCTATATATGCTTTGCTTTGGGTTCACCTTGTTATTTGGCTTCTCTAGGTGTGTGAACAATAGGCTCAATGTCCTTTATTTATGGCTAGAGTCCACTAATGAGTGAGTACATACCATATTCATCATTTTGGGTCTGGATTATCTCACTCAGGATAGTGTTTTCTATTTCTATCCATTTGCATGCAAAATTCAAGATGTCATTGTTGTTTTATCACTGAGTAGTACTCTAATGTGTATATATTCCACACTTTCTTTATCCATTCTTTCATTGAGGGGCAACTAGGTTGCTTCCAGGTTCTGGCTATTACAAATAATGTTGCTGTGAACATAGTTGAACAAATGCTTTTGTAGTATGAATGGGCGTCTCTTGGGTATATTCCCAAGAGTGGTATTGCTGAATCCTAAGGTAGGTTGATTCCCAATTTCCTGAGAAACCGCCACACTGATTTCCAAAGTGGTTGCACAAGTTTGCATTCCCACCAGCAATGGATGAGTGTTCCCCTTACTCCACATCCTCTCCAGCATAGGCTATCCTTGGTGTTTTTTATTTTAGCTATTGTGACAGGCGTAAGATGGTATCTCAAAGTTGTTTTGATTTGCATTTCCCTGATTGCTAAGGAAGTTGAACATGACCTTAAGTATCTTTTGGCCATTTGAATTTCTTCTGTTGAGAATTCTCTGTTTAGTTCAGTACCCCATTTTTTAATTGGGTTATTTAGAATTTTAATGTCTAGTTTCTTGAGTTCTTTATATATTTTGGAGATCAGACCTTTGTCTGATGTGGGGTTGGTGAAGATATTCTCCCATTCAGTAGGATGCCTTTTTGTCTTAATGACAGTGTAAAGCTTTGCTTTACAGAAGCTTCTCAGTTTCAGGAGGTTGCCAGGGTCTGGTTCTAGCGTGGACCATAAATTACTTCTCTCGACCAGACCCCAACATGAATTCTCTCTGGACCGGCATAGAGGAGCAGAAATAAAGACACAACTCACATGGCTTTATCGGGAGGGAGATTCTCAGTGGTCCCTCATGAAGTCCTGAATTCACATCCTGAAGAATTCCTCTTGTTTATTCTCCAAACAGCTTTTATACCAAAACATAAACTGAACGGGAAATACATTCTGTCTCCTAGGTAACCAGGTGGATGGCGTTTCCACATCTACCTGTCTGCTGTGTATGCCAGTTGTCATGTAGGTTTGCATTTGCTAATCTCTATTAGGCATCCTCCAAATTACAAAGAAAGGAGCAACAACATCCTGACCTTTTGTTAGGGCAGTGACATCCTCTCTGCAAGGCTATGTGACCACCTCAGGTGGGGCCTATGGCTTCAGAGCCTGGCTGCCACACCATATAGAAATATGGGCCTACAATGACAGTGTCCTTTGCTTTACAGAAGCTTCCCAGTTTCAGGAGGTCCCATTTATTCATTGTTGCTCTTATTGTCTATGCTATTGGGGTTATATGTAGGAAGTGGTCTCCTGTGGCCATATGTTGCAGTCTACTTCCCACTTTCTCTTCTGTCAGGTTCAGTGTGGTCGGATTTATATTGAGGTCTTTAATCCACTGGGACTTGAGTTTTGTGCATTGTGATGGATATGGATCTATTTTCATTCTTCTACAGGTTGGCATCCAGTTATGCCAACACCATTTGTTGTAGATGCTTTCCTTCTTCCATTGTGTAATTTTAGCTCCTTTGTCGAAAATCAGGTGTTCATAGGTTTGTGGGTTAAGATCCGGGTCTTCGATTAGATTCCATTGGTCAACGTTTCTGTTTTTGTGCCAACACCAAGCTGTCTTCATTACTGTAGCTCTGAATAGAGTTTGAAGTCAGGGATGGTAATGCCTCCGGAAGTTCCTTTATTGTATAGGATTGTTTTGGCTATCCTGGGTTTTTTGTTTTTCCATATAATACAGGGACTCATGAGATAGCTCAGCGGCTAAAGGCATTTTTGTCTCACAAGTGTGTTAATCTGAGTTCAATCCCTGAAACCAAATAGGTGGATGGAAAGAATCAACTCCACAAATTTGCCCCCCACACACACCATAATAATAAAGAAAATTAAAAACACTAAATTTTGAGGTGCATGTTCCATGTTCCTTTTTTTAAGTTTGTCTTCCCTTGAAACACTATTCAATCTTTTCTTGGGTCTTTCTTCTTTAGCTATCTTTCCAATCTCTGTATATTTCTTCTATCTTCTCATGTTTTTTAAGGCTATGCACTCTGTAAGTTGAGCCTGTGATTCACTAACCAGGAAAGTCATATTTTGTGTGAGTATTGAGTAAAGACTAATTCACGTTGACTCAGTGCAGTGAGTGACACATAGCTATACCTCTCGGCTAGTCTGTCAATGACGAGAACAATGGGGCAATGGTGTGGGCTTGGCATTAGAAGCTCCGAATGCTATTGGATTACAGTCCCATATACTTTTTCTGTACAGAGACAAAGAGTAAACATTCTAGGTTTTGAAGTGAGTATGAGTTCTGAACATTTCTGTACTATTCAACTGAGTTGTAATTAGAAAACAACCACAAGCACTATGCCAACAAATGGCATAGCTCTATTCCAATAAAGTTTTATTTGTAAAAACAATTCGTAGTTCAAATTTAGCCTGCAGGTTCTAGTTTGTTAATCCCTCAACTGGATCATAAGATTCCCAAATGCAGCAGATTTGCTGAACAAATTCAATCAACCCAGATTATCCAATGCCCTTTGATCAAAAGCTTTGAGCTGACATTCAAAAGAAGCTATTTTACTTTAGGGGATTTTAATTCAAATAAAGCAAAACGTGAGGCTATTACTTAAACCCAGAAGACAATGAAGAATAAACCCTTGTATATTTTAAATATGGCTTGAGGGCTGAAGATGTCGCTCATAGCCAAGCATTGCCTAGCCCTAGCATAAATGAGGCTCTGGATTCAGTCACTGTAACCTCACAAGGAAGGCCAGGACTGAGGGAGAGAGAAGAAGGGAAGGAAAGAGAGGGAAAGAAGGAAGAAAGAAAGAAAAAGGAGGGAGGGAGGCAGAAAGGCAGGGAGGGAGGAGGAAAAGGCTTGAATTTATGCCATAAATTCTAAGAGTACTAAAGAGGTAACGATCAAGAGCACAGGTAATTAAAAAGCCATGCTATAATGAAGTTGTGTCAACTGTGATTTATATGAAATCCTTGATTTCTTTTTTAAGATTTATTTATTTATTATGTGTACAACTTTCCGCCTCTTTGTATGCCCGCATGCCAGAAGAGGGCACCAGATCCCATTACAGATGGTTGTGAGCCACCATGTGGTTGCTGAGGAATCGAACTCAGGACCTCTGGAAGAGCAGCCAGTGCTCTTAACCACTGAGCCATCTCTCTAGCCCTTGAAATCCTTGATTTTGAACATGAATGTTAAGATTTATACTTGTTGATATTTGGAATGAAAGTAGTGTATACAAGTATGAATAGATGTACAAGATGGATTTTGATGGATAGACATACTAAATCACTTGTATTTTCTTAAATGATTCTATAATTTGTATTGCCCTCTTGCTCTAAGAACTGAGATATGCATCATTCTTTTTATCAGGCAGCTTGAAACATTTTTGTGAAATTAGAGCTCAGTCTAAGAATATTCATGTATATTCAAAATCTTTTTAGACATAAAACCTTATTTTGGCAAGCATGGCTCAGTAACTCAGAGTGAATCCAATAATGAAGTAAGAACGTTTCCCAAATTTTTGATAGAATATTTCATAAGGATGGCGATTATATTATCAGATTTGGTATTCATCAAGCTACACAGAGAATATGCCCTTGATTTTCCAGGTATTGGGATACCAAAAACATGATGTTACCATGATTAATTCCAAAATATTCAACAGAATGTTTATTGTAAGTATGCTATGGATCTAAGCTCATAACAAGGATTTAAAATGGGTTGCCATGACAATCTGTTGAAGAAAAATTACTATTCAATGTGGAAACCAATAATAAGCAAATCAAAAATGGTTACAGGGTTACTAAGTGGTAGATCTGAATTTTGATCTAGGATTGATTGATAGTTCTTAATGTCATGTTATTAAGCACTGCCCAGCCTAGTGACAAGAAAGAAAACACATAAAAACTCATAACAGTCATTTTGGGTAGTAGTCTCAGCTATCTTGAGCTATCTTTGATAATCCTATAAATCTAGGACTCAATATAAAATCCAGTTACACCAACCAAATGTCCCGCTAAGATGTGTAACTATGAATTTAACTATACTATTAGAAGGGCTGATTTTGATAATGTTCTTAAAGGATAAATACACACAAATGGTATGAGTACAGATCCTAGAATCAAAGTACCTGGGATTATACCCTAATTTCCCCGCATCCCATCTTTGTGACCTGGGAGAAGTTACTTTAGCCTGAACTTATTCATTTATAAAATGTGGGTTCATGAGGCCAAACAGATGACTCCATGCTGTGCATATCTCCAGAACACATGTAAGAAGCTGCTGTGGCTAGAAAACATCATTTTGAGTGAGGTAACCCAGACACAGAAAGACAATTATCACATGTACTCACTCATAAGTGGTTTTTAAACATAAAGCAAAGAAAACCAGCCCACAAATCACAATCCCAGAGAACCTAGACAACAATGAGGACCCTAAGAGAGATATACATAGATCTAATCTACATGGGAAGTAGAAAAAGACAAGATCTTGTGAGTAAATTGGGAGCATGGGGACCTTGGGAGAGGGTTGAAGAGGGAGGGGAGAGGTAGGGATGGAAGCAGAGAAAAATGTAGAGCTCAATAAAAATAATAATCAAAAAAAGAAGAAGAAGCTGCTGTGGCTGTAGTATCCATCCATAATCCCATCACTCCTGTGTCAAGATTGTAGAACAAAAGAGGAAAATCGCCCAGAAGCTCAAGGGCTAGCCAGTCAATATACAAATACAAAGTCAAGTGCAGAAACAGGAAAGGCCCGGATTCAAAACAGTGTGGCAGGAGAGAACTGACTCCTGAAAATTGTCTCTTCACCTCCACATGCTCACCGTATTTACACACACACACACACACACACACACACACACACACACACACACACAATTAATAATAAACTGTAATTATTATTTTGCTTAAGAACTGCTCCTTAGATTCACAGAGAGGATTAAAGGTGACAGCCTCAGTTACACACTTCACATAGTGCCCAGAACAAAATTAATGAGTGATAAAAGCATCTTTAAAAATAGGATTCATGCAGTTAAATGGCAGTGTTTAGAGACAATGTTTTCAAGGTACTTCTCTGCCAAAATGATTGGTTTTGAATTGCATAATGCCCACAGCGAGTACACAGCATAGTAGAGGCTCTCATGTTGAAATTGTCTCTCATTTTACCCTTGATCTGCCCAGTCCAGTTTGGATAAGACAGTGAAATCCAAGCCATTCTAAGTGGCATTTCAAATTGGACATCAAAAGGCTACATTTCCATGAACCAACCAGCTTCTGTCTGCTGAGCAGGGGTCAGAGAGTCACTCAAGGCTCACTAGGGAACCTCAGGACGATTCCCAGGCGGCAAGAGCTCTTCTTCAGGATAACTTGCTTCATCATGCAAACAGAGACTGACTCACTGAGCCTACGCCAGAGGAACTCTACACAAATTACGTATCATTCAGGAATGTGTGACCCTCTGAGGCTTCCATCAACATGACTGTACCTTCATTTGGTCATATGGGCTTGTGTCAAAGCCAACATGGCCACTGTGTCAGAGTTGCAACTGAAGATGAGCTTTGAAAATCTTCATAAAATAGCCTGTATTTAATAGCCAGGGATCTGAAGGTCAGTCTTCTAGATAAATAAGAAACAAACTAAAAGATAAGAAATAAGTGAATATCAGTTGCTCTTCTGAACCTGGTCTTTATATTCAACCTTCAGTGTTTTCCCGACACTCTTCCCAATGTGTTTACTTACAGGAAGCAAGTCCTAGTATGGGTCACGTTCCCGCCCATTTTTTTCCAGAGTGTAGAGCATACTCTGAGTTTTAGGAAGGAAAGTTTACAAAGTTATTTAGGAAATGAGCAAACTTGAAGAAATGACACCCATGGGTCATTTTAAGGTATCAAATCTTCTATATTTTAAATTATAGTTTAAAATTATTCCCCAAGTAAAACACAATGCAAAGATCCTTATGTTCAAATATTGGATGATCAAATAACTGCTTACCCCGAAATAAAGTTTCAAACCACTAAGGATTTCATTTTCTATGGAAAACATTCATTAGCAAATAATAATAATAATAATATGTGTGCAACAACAATTGGCTTTTAAAGACAGCTGTGAATTTGAAGGAGAGATAAAGGAGGGGGCTTGGAGGGAGGGAAGAGAAGAGAAAACGTAGTCAAATTATAATCTCAAGAAAAAATGTAAGAAGATATTTAGGCAAATTATCTTTTCCCTATATTTCAATTCATTTTCACTGCATTTTAGGTTTTCCCTTTTCTTTCTTTTTATTCATTGTAGATATTTTCTGCCATATCAATTGCAAGTAGTTAGGATACATTATATATCGTAGTAGGCATTAGCAAATTAGTTGCTGCTTTTGGTACTTTCTAGTCTCCTGCGAGCACTTTCATGAATAATATTATTCATGATTGGTGGGTAGTAAAACTTCAGTCATCCATTGAGGATTAATTTAAACCCACCTTCCATAAAAGTATCACTCAGCCTCAAAGACAGCTCTTTATCTCCTTTCTTAGCATACAGACATCCTGCCCTACACTTATCTTCATTTTCCCTCTGCACTAGTAACTCAATTATCTGATAATTTCTGTGTTTATTCATTTATTTACTCATTCATCCTTTAATAAATGATATCCCATATGTCAATTTTTATGATCGAATCTAGAGATATATAAAACAATTATTCTTTAGTTTCAAAGAGATAAATTCTAGTAGCTTAAAAAAGCTTGGTTAAGCCAGGTAACGGGGGTGCACGCCTTTAATCCTAACACTCGGGAGGCAGAGGCAGGCAGATTTCTGTGAATTTGAAGCTAGCCTGGTCTACAGAATAAGTTCCAGGACAGTCGAAGCTATACTGAGAAACTTGGCCTTAAAAAAAAACAAAAACAAACAAACAAAATATTTGGTTACTATTAATTTATAAATATGAGTAGATTGCCTTATAATAAGGATGTCATATAGCATATAATGATACAGGGCAGAAGAATTGGTGCCGACGATGGGATGGAGGGAAGACTCAGGGAGGAAAACTGTTGATCTAGGTCCTAAGGAATGAGTGGGCCAGCGATTTCATAGAAGAAGAAAGACGTGTGTTCTGCAAAGAGTCTAGGCAGTCACAATGTGGCATAGTGTTCTCACCCTCCCTGGCAGCTCATCAACCTGCTTTGTCTGCCTACTACAAAGCGTTTCTCATTCACATGATAACCACAGCACACAGAGAGGCTGAGCTGTTGGGGCATAACACACTACCCTTTACTGGCATTCTGCCTGGCAAGTTCTGGATGTATCTATGACAAGTTGGCATCTGTAAGTAGTGGTTTCTGAAGATGCCCTGTCAAAGTCAGTTAGCACAGTTCTCTTCGGTGTCATTTCCTTTTTGAGTACCTTCTAGACTCAAAACTTAGTAGGGCACATTGGGCTGCTCTGTCATTATGTGAAGAAAGAAATTATGCTTCTGTGTGAAGTGGACAGGCGTGTATTAGCTTGATTTCTCATTGGGGGATGGAGCTCTAAGTAATTTGCATGCACGGATGCTCCATAATAACTTTCAAGAGTCTCTGTCTCCTTGACACTGATGAAACAAGACTATGCCCACAGGCGCTGACTCAAGGTCACACTCTGGATTTCCTTCCACTTTGATTCTGCTTCATTCGATCCCTGCAAATGTATATTGGTAAAACGAGCCCGTTTTGTAGTGAGTGACCTATCTTAATGAATACTGATGTTGTGTAACTTCCCATCCTCAGAGCTCCAGGAGACACCTGCATGACAGTCTCTGGTGGGCGGAGAGGGTTGGAGTGTAAAGATTCTATGGTTTCCTTTCTGTTCAGGAAGCTAAGTATTTCTAACAGCTTCCCTACTTCAAAGTGGGAAATGCTACGTTCTGATGGAATTTCAAGCCTCAAACCTGTTACTTCTGTTACAAGCTCAAAGCGATTGCCCCTTATATTCCTATTACATGGAAATGCAGCATACATGTGATGTTCTCAGTAAATATAAAGTATTTATTACCACAAGGAGAGCATTCAAATAGAACAAAAATTATTTGTACTTGTGAAACTTTTAAATTAAAGAAAATTGCTGGTTTGAATATTAATCAAAATTTATCAGTATGCACACTGAACAAACAAATTAAAATCATACCCACACTTATGCTGTAATGGAAAACCCCATAATTTTCTGTGCATTTAGCAGTATTATAGAATTTATGTATAAATACACATTTATATGCATTGTGTGGTTCCTATTTTCCAAACAAATTGTACATACTTTACAAATTGTCTTATTATTGAAGCATATATCATCTACAATATTTCACCCTAGTCTATAATATCTATCCTTTTAAAAGCTTTATATTTCCCAGTTCCTGGGAAAAGTGGGGGGAAGGAAGGTGAACTTGATCAAAATCATTGCATGAAACTCTCAAGAAACTAATAAACAAAAAGCTTCATAGTACTCCAGAATATAAAGGAACCATAACTGTTTAAAGTCATTTCTTCATTAATGGGCATTAATACCAACCATGCATGTTCAGTCTAACTATTCGTGATCCAAACACCTTCTAAACTTACTAGATCAAGTGCTAAAGACATTTAATTGCTGCAGGTTATTGCTAAATAATTCCTTCCAAACTGAACAAAATCTGTCCCTTCTAATAGTGTCAGAAAATTCCCTTCTTCCTTTAGTATTAATATTTAGTATTAGTATTTAGTATTTGTGTTCACACTTTCCCATTGTGATTGGAATTTATGAGTTACCTATTTTTATGCTTTGCCCTTTAAAAAAATGCAGTCATTTGTAGTCTTCAGTTTGATGCGTAATACATTAAGAATACAATTTGGAGGAGTATGAATTATACATATTTTGACCAGTTCTTTTGCCTGTAGTGTCTATTACCATTAGAAAGCTTGCATTCTTCTTTCAACACTTTTAAATATTTGTTTATTATCATTTAATCTTACGCACATTATGTATTTCTTTGACTTTATAGTGTGCATACATATGTGTGCATATGTGTGTGCATGTACATGCATCCTTGTGTGAGTGTGTGTGTGTGTGTGTGTGTGTGTGTGTGTGTGTGCATGCGCGCCCATGCCCTTGGGAACCCAAAGATGGTATCAGATCTCATGGAACAGGAGTTGGGACAATTGTGAGCTGCCCCACACAGATGCTAGGAACTTAACCTGCTCTGCAGAGTAGCAAGTGCTCTTCACCCTCTGAGTTATCTCTCCAGCCCCATTTTCAATATATTTTAAAATTAATTTTGATCCTGAGATTCTCTTAATGTTATATTCAATTTACTTAACTTTTATTTAAAATATTTTTCATGCAGTATATTTTGATCATATTCTTTCCCTGTTTTGTTTTATTAGAATTTTTTTTTCTTTTTTGGTTTTTAGAGACAGGGTTTCTCTGTGTTGCATTCCTAGCTGTCCTGGAATAGATTTTACAGTTTGATTTTTCAGGATCTTATATTTTATTTCATGTCATGATAATTTTAAAGTATTGTTGTGTAAAATGTGAAGACAAACAATATTTTTTTCCTTATAACTGGATGAAGACTTTTACTGACTTGGCCCCAAATCATTCACTGAATGCCTCCATCTTTCCTTCAACTTATAAAGTCATTTCTCTTATACAGAATCTTTTTAAAGATTTATTTTTATGTCTTTGTAAATGTGAGTGTTTAAGTCAATGTATGCCACTTATGTGCACACCCTTGGGAGCCCGAAGAGAGGCCAGGTTCCCGGAGCTGGAGTCACAGCTGCCACTGAACTCAGGTCCTCTACAAGACCAGGAAACACTCACCCTCTGGATCACTCTCTAGCCAGTGATGGTTTGTGGTGTATTTCCATTTATTGACTCTTAAAATAGATTTTTTTCAATTTCAAATTAAAACATAATTACATCCTTTCTCCTTTCCATGCCCTCTCTCCAAGCACTCCTATGTTCCCCACCTTACTCCCTCATGGTATCTTTTTTGCTGAGTATTACTGTTATTTACATATACTATATATAAATGCATAAATATGTAAGATGCTAAGTCCATTTAGTATTGCTTGTACATATATGATCTCTAGGCTGATCAATTGGTATAAGATAACTAATTAGGGGGTTCAGCCCTGGGAAACACTAATTCTTCCTTTCTTGGTACCATTGGCTGACTTTAGTTCTTTGTCTAGGGATGAGGCACCATGAGATGCTCCCCATTCCATGTCAGCATGTCTATTGATGTCGTCATTGTTCAGGACTTGTTTAGGTTCCCTACCTTTTCTAAGCGATACTGTCTCACAGAGACTTCCTGGTCCTTTGTCTGTTAGACTCTTCCTGACTCCCCTTCTGTGATGTTTCCGGGGCCTGAGGTGCAGGCTTTGCTGTATGTAGATATGGCCGTTGAGCCTGGCATCCTATGATAAGTTGTTCTCTGCATTTTGACCAGTTGTGACTTTCTGGAATGTTCTCCATCTGCTGCAAAGAGAAGTGTCTTTGATGAGGGCCGAGGACCTGTACTTATCTGTGTGTATGTGGGTAAGTATGAAGGATGCATAATTAGGAATAATGCAGGATTAGTAAAATAGTGGTAGTAGATTCTCCTCATAGATCCATGACCTCACTAGCCCCAAACAGTCAGCCAGTTCCCAGTCCCAGGAATGGTGTTTGTCCACTGAGCATGCCGTAAGCCCAAATTAGAAAGCTGACAGTTAGTAGCAACATATAGGCCTCACTACTGTACCCTTGGGACATCTTGTCATGCTGTTTGCTGTTGTTGTGCATAGGTGTCACAGCTGGATAGGCCCACTGATTGGCTCCCTCTTTGGAAGCTTGCATAGCACCTTTTGGTTCTAGGAAACCTAGTTCTGAGAGAGAGAGAGAGAGAGAGAGAGAGAGAGAGAGAGAGAGAGAGAGAGAGAGAAGGCTCTCAAGTCGTCCACCATGAATCTTCCAAGTTCTGTGTCTGAAGTACACATTGTCTTTGGCCATGGGGATGTTCACCTCAGGGAGTCAACCAAAGCAACTGCAATAGTCTATATTGTTTAGGAGGTGTCTTCAGCTTTCTTGACCAACAATTCATTCCTGATGCTGTGGGTTTTTTTAAATGACTATTGGGAGAAGCATTGTCAGCCCCCAAGCTATAGGTATAGTTACAGATATAGCTATAGATGTATGTATATGCACATGATTTATGTATCACATAAAATTTTAGTTAAGTATTAAACAATATGACTCCTTAAGAGATTTTCAAACCTGGGGCTGGAGAGATGGCTCAGCGGTTAAGAGCACTGACTGCTCTTCCAAAGGTCCTGAGTTCAATTCCCAGCAACCACATGGTGGCTCCCAACCATCTGTAATGAGGTCTGGTGCCGTCTTCTGGCCTGCAGGCATATACATAGACAGAATATTGTATGCATAATAAATAAATAAATATTTTAAAAAAAAAGAGATTTTCAAACCTCCTTAGTGTTAGTTGTCCCCCACTGCTCCTCTTCCTTTACACCTTGAAAAGAAAAGCTTCAGGTGTCTTGACACAAACCTAGAGTCACCCCAGGAAGGAAGAAATTCAGTTAAAGAATTGCCTCCACCAGAATGGTCTGTGGCCACGTGTATGAAGTATTTTCTTTTCACTGACAGCCCAGTTCACCACAGGCAATTCAAATAAACATATGACATAAGACCAGTCCCCAGAGTCTTCCCCAGAGCTTGTGAGGGAAACTCTCTCTAGCCTGGCAACGTACACCAGAAGCATGCGAGTCTGAGGTGACTGGCTTCCATCTTTATGCCCTCCCATCCATCCCTTGAAGAGCTACAATCTTCTCCTTGAGTTGTCCAATCAGAGAAAAGATCACCTCCCTCCTGCTCGTTCCAGACAGCAGGTCTTAGAACTTCAGAAAAACATTTCTACTCAAATAAGGAAAACGCCAGAGATGCCTCTTCTTTTCCCTCAGCTGTAGCCTTCAGCTCTGCTCATTTCCCAACTCTGTTTCCAGTGACAATGTTATTGACCTAGGGTGTTTGCTTTTCCACAGCGCTGTGCCTTCATAATCTGTCCTAAACACCCTTAAACACAACAGGACCTGGCTATCTGGGACCTCAGGAATAGCTTTATAAACTCCAGTATCACCATTATCCTGGCTGGGTTATCAAATCAACACAAGCTAGAGACATTAAGGAAGAGGGAACCTCATGTAAGAAAATGTTTCCATTAGATTAACTTACAGGCAAGTCTGGAAAGGACATTTTCTTCAATGTGGAAGACCCCAGCCCGACTCACTATGGGCATTGCCATCGCCAGAGAGATTCTCCTGCATTGTGTAAGAAAACAAACTGGTCAATAGACTTGTGACCACATCATTGTGAAAATGCCTTTAGTCCAACTTCCATAGTCTTTCACAGTTGCAACGCAGTTTGGGGGTTCAAGGCCCAAGTCTCCCCTGTCTCATTAACATTAAATCATCAAGTTTGGTGAAAAGCACCCTTCCTTGCTGAGCCCTCTTGCTGGCCCTATCTGTGCTTCTTGATGTGTAAGATCTGATATTTACTTATCATTTTGCCAAGTTCCATTTTGCCATCTACCCCAATCCCTAACTAATCACACAATGAGAAATATTGAAAATACATATCGTTTGAACTTTTGTTTGTGTTTTATCTTTGACTCTGTTTTCTGCCAACAGGTTCCCCAAAACCCATGCTATCAAGAGTAACAAGACCAACTTTCATGTAATATTATTGGAGGATGAGTCTTCTGGTTCCCATGGAGTTTCAGAGCAGAGACAAACTACGATCAGGAAGTGTGGGGTTTTGATCTGCCCTCATCCTCCAGTGAGAGGAGGGCTGTAGGCGAAGTTGGTCATGGATGCCTTTTTCCCTTGCATTTCACCCTATGCATCTCTTTCATTTTCTTATCTGGATCCTTCCAACTCTTTTATCATAAACCAACAAATGTAAGTAGTGCTAGGAACTCAGCAGTGAACTGCTCTGACAAAATAATCAAATCCAAGGATGGGGGGCCTAGAAACTCTGAGGTATCAGAATGGTACTATTCTGCCTTACTTGTATATGGTGAAAATCAAAATGGAGGACAGTCTTGAAGCACTGATTTGATACTATTTCCAGTATGTAGTGTCAGGAACCAATCAACAGACATCCAGCAGTTATCCACTGAAGAAACTTCTAGAGAATTGCTTGGCTCATATGAGAACAATAAGAACATCAAACATCAAGTATTAGAAATGACTGCAAGAGAATCTATGAGCCAAAGTTAGATAGTGTGTGTGTGTTACAGTGATGAAAAGATTGGCCAGGACAAGGATGACAGAACTCAGTACCAATCTGTAGGAAACACCCTTTGGTGTTGTGTCAACTGGACTAAAAGGCAAACTTTAAATTTGAATACTTTTCAAAGATTTATTTATAATTGTGTATATGCATGCGTGCATCTGCCTAAGGATATGTGTGCATGTGTTCAGCTGTCCAAGGGGATCAGAAGAGTAAACAATACCCCGGAACTGGAGTGACAGGCAGTTAGAAACCTCCCACTTGGGTGCTGGGGAATAAACTCCGGTCTTCTGCATGAGGCGACACTGGATCAACAGCTGCGTCATCACCCCATCTCCCAAATCTGTGTTTCTAGTTCCAATCCCAGCTCTTCTGTTTCTTAACTATGTGATTTGGAAAACACGAAGCAAGATTCCTGTGTCTCACTATATCATTATATATTTAATTTATATTAAAATGCGAATACAGCCATAGAAGTGCCTGACTCCTGGGTTAGGTATTAAGGTTCACATACTGATTAATCTTTTAGAGCAATATAACTTAGTTGGTCACCAATTTGCATTTAAATTCAAGTGTTCTACCACAGGTCACTCGGGACTTGTCGGAGTATGTGATTGCTATCTATTGTCCCTGAACCACAGTGACCCCCTGTGAAATGGAGTCGGTGGCACAAGAAAATATGTATGTAAAGTATTCAGCAACATGACTCGGTCCTTAGGAGTCACCACAGTACAGCATCACTGTGATTGTCGTCATTGTTGTTTATAACATCACGTCACTCAGCTCTCTTCATACCCAGGCATCGTTCCTTCTACCATCTTACACTATTCAGGCTTCTTTTTTCAAAACTAAACTCCTTGGCCAATAGTGCCGAAATAAATCCTGGCTCCTTTAAAGGATATACAATGAAATAAAAAATGTAAAATCTCAAGTATGACCCTCCACCAATTTAAATGCCCCCCCAGGGTAGACTTAAACATACTGCTTAGACTAGTATTCGAACAGTTAATAAATCTTGAAAGCCTTTGCTTTTTCTAGTCATAGTTCATGTTTCTTTTATTACGTGTAGGAAATTATGCTGTGACTTCAGAATAGCAAGCAGTGTTGTGAATTCTGCAGTGCTTCAATTGCTCTGAAAATAAGGTTAAACTGTTTTTGTATTGTGATTATTTCAGGCTTCTCCTGTTAGGAAAAAAACAGCAGTTACAAAGTCCTCACCACCACCTCTATGATACTTTGCCCAACTACATGCGAATTATCACGCAGATTCTCTCCACTCGAGTGTCATACACAAGTGAATAATCTGAAAGGGTGAATGCATGATTGGTGCATCCAATTCCTCGCTGAGATGCTCCCTCCCTGGCACGTGGAGACAGGGATGATGATGTATTAACCCTGCCTCACACCTCTGCTCTTCCTGCCCCTGCCCCGTTGCTGAACACTTGTCTAGAGACCCCCTTAGTTAGCTTTCCACAAGAGGATTATTTCTTTGAATACCCACTCAAGAGTTCTCACTATTCCTCTGCTATGGTCCTTAGTAAGTAGAGTCTGACCTCAGTCCTTTCTCTCTCTCCTTCCCTACTTTTCTCTCTTTTCTTCTTCACACTTCCCTTCCCTACCTCTGCACACAGATAGCTCGCATGAGTACATGGACTACCACCCCACCCCAGCCCTGGTCTCTACGCCGCTCCTCCCCAAACACTGCTCCTGGAATTTTATAAACAATGGAATTGGCTGCTACCAATTTGTAAGAGTTTGCTATAAATTCAGATAATAGATATTTGTATTCTTTAGACCTTGAGTAGAACATAGACATCTTGACATGTGTTTACATATGGAAGCTGGATTTAATATAAAATTAGCAAATCAGTTTTCCTAAGTCACAGTTCATAAAATATCAAGATATTTCTAATAATAATGTTTAATTACCCATATCTTCTAGGAGAAACATTGTTTACTAATGTGGAATTCCTTGTACAAATTCCATTTCTTTAAAAAAATTATATTTTTGATTAGTTTACACATTAGGGAGGTGTCTTCACGTATTCTTAGTTTTGGGTAATCTACCCACAGTCTGCTTTCTTGCACCCCAGTCCTCATCCCCACAATAGATCCCAGTATTCTCTTCCTGTTACTTCATGTCACAAACATTCTATCCCCTATTGCAATATTTTTTCCCTTGGGTTGCACTGTCATAAGTACCAGGTACTTCTTCAAATACTTTGTTTTGTTTAAACTTTTCCCTGCTCTCTCTTTACCCCCATCATCACCTCCACTTTCTGCTTGAACCCTCTGTCATCAGGATCTTTCAGTTCACATATACTCTATTATCTTCTCCCGCTAAAAGCATCCTCCAGCCAGTGGCTGACCTCTTGGATTCCACATGTGCCCATGTTAAACATACGAGGCAAAAGCTACCATCTCTTGCATAAGGCGGGATGTGACATTTGTCTTTTTGAGTCTGGATGGTCTCATCTGGTATATTTATTTTACAGTTTCACGCATTTGCCTGAAACCTAGACTGAGTTATTATTTGAAAATCTCAGTACCAGTCATGGCTTACCTCCCTTTGAGTTATTGGTAGAGAGGCAGCAAGATCCCAAAACCAATAGAGACTATTGCCATTGCTCTTAGTTTCCCATCATTACTTGACAATAAATTCCTCTTCTTAAAGACACCATAAACTTGGCTTCTGAACACAGAGAACACACTCTCGCATGGTGCAGGAAACTCTCCCTGCTGTCAAGCTTTCACAACACTGCGAGAGAAAAGACATTAGTATCAACAGTTGTCTTACACAGTGCTGGGCACTGCATGCTTGATCTGCCTGCAAATTGTACCCGCTGGTGCGATGGTGGCAAGACTGTTTATGGAGGTAAACAACTACTTGCTTGATTAGATCCAAAGCCTGTTCCACAGGAGGGATTTATGTCTGGTGCTGAAAACATGTTCAAAACTCCATGGCTAGAGAAGCCATGGGCCCCAAGGGAGAACCTATCCATTCTGTTTTTCCTTAAATGGTCATGTTGTCTTATAGAAATCTATGTTCCGATCTATAGATTTGCGCTTCTCAAGCCATGATCAGAGAAGTTTCTTATTGTGATGGGTGATGGTTAATGAAGAGACGTATTACTGTTCAAAGTGCTGAAAATAAGTGACTTTGAGTGCTCAGCCACAGACTAGTCATTTACATCAACTATGCCACCACCCCTCAAGGCTCAAGGAACACTGTGGAAGACGGTACTGAAAATGGAAGGTCCAGCGGATGGGGTGAGATGCTGTGAAGCTCGACCATTTCACATATGCACTCATAGCTGTGGTTACCTGCATAACCATGTAGATCACAAAGTCAAAAGTGAGATAGGCATGGGACTCCTATGGTCCCACCTCAACTGAGGAGCTATTGACAGGTGATAGCTGCTTTACGAGAGAGTGTGGTGGCCACTGGTAGGTTGCCCATGCCCTAGTGGTTCATCCCACTGGGCAGCATGAATTTGACCCAGTGAGTAAAAATGAATGCATTAATAAAATTATATAACAAAGACATGAAGTTGGAAAAGAGATATGAGATTCTGGAAGGAATTGGGGGAAAGAGGGAGTATGATCAGGATACATTGTATATGTATGAAAATTTCAAAGATTAAATAAAAACCCAAAGTACAAAAAGGAGATAGAAAAATAATATTCTGGTATTCCTCTAATGGCCAACATGAATTCAGATTTCCAACTTGGTATGCAGAGTCACCATAATTTGTTCCCAACAAGTATTACTCACTTTTTTTTCATGACACTTGGTTATCACATGCACACACATGCACACACTCACACACACACACACACACACACACACACACACACACACCACTCACATCATGCTAAGGATATTCCACAGACTTTCCAGGCCCCACCACTTACCAAGTACTGTGTCTGCTGCCCAGATCACCCTCTTACTACCTGTACCAGCTCTTGATAAAACCACCTTATCTCTTAACTATAGTCAACTCAGACTGTACATTGTCTAACCTTGATCCTTCACCTTTATCCCCAAATGAAATATTCAAACAGTCAATCAGGAAATACTTACTAAGAAATAGTAAGCCCTGGTGGTAAGGAAGGCTGTAAGTGATGCAGTGTGTTATAAAAATGGGCATTGCCATTTAGCAGATGTATGCCTTTAGAACCGTGACGATCTGGATTCATGCCTTTCTTATGACCCTGACTTTGTACAGTGGTCAATTATGTGCAAGTTCTCTGTCGTCTGGTAGGCAGTAAGTTCATCCACAGATGCCCTGCAGCAACTGCCTGGGGGTTGTACCTGTGACTGGTGCTCATCAAAGTGTATTGGACTGAATTGATTCCTCCACCAGGGTGAACACAAAGTAGGATGCTCACCTTTGATTGACATTAGGCACCTCGACAACTGCAGATTATTCTCTGTAACAGGAAGTCTGCTTTATGGATACCGGAGCAGAGCAAAGCAAGCAAAAGGTGGTTGGATTTCGAGGGATAAATTGTGTTTTCTTCCAAGTGCCCTCAAGATTAGAGTCCGAAAGTAGAGTACTTTGAACTGCCCTTCAGAGGAGGCTCCTGAAATAATGACAAACCTGTGTATGACTGATCAGTCGCACTGGTGAGCCAAGCTAAGAGGATATGCACAAGGTACCCTGTGTCAGCTGAATTTTCAGAAATAAAGCTTAACAGTCTCCTTTCTCAAAACCCAGAGGTAGGCAGGCCCAAAAAGAAATAATAGTAATAAAAAAGCCTTGAAGTGATGTGACTAGCCTCTAAATTCTGTAGTCAATGTGCTTTGTTGAGCATCAGTGTCAGCATGTCACAGCGTCAGCTCATGTGATGTGGCAGAATTCCAGTCAGTCTTCCTAAAATGTCAAAATATGGGCTAGAGTTCTTTTTTTTCCCCCTGTGGAGGAAACATGAAATACTAATAAATTTCTCTACTGTACATAGGCTGCTGGACAGGTCTGTTTCTCAGCTCCCAGGCTGGTTGTCAAGCAGTTATATCTCAAGGAGTTGGGTATCTGGTGATCTTCCGGTGTTTACAAAAGGTGGAAAAGTAGGGCTATGGGCAACAAGCAGGGAACACAGGGCCGGAAAACCCTGAGGAACCTCTGTGGCTGTGAGGGAATTCCTACCTGCACCAAGTCTCTGAACCAGTGCTGTGCTGGGAATACAGTCAGTGAACACTGACGGACAAGGTCTATGCTGCTCAATAGACACCAACTGGCGAGCACACACGGATTGAGCCTCATCTCACTGTTGGAATGCACAGGGCCCTTACTGGATCCTGAGTGATGCCCAATAGACAAAGCTTATCCATGGGGCATCCAAGTGACAGTGTTTGTAAAAAGAGTTCAGAAGGGCCAGGTATGGTGGTACATGCCTATAATCTCAGCACCCAGGTATGGTGGTACATGCCTATAATCTCAGCACCCAGGAGGCTGAGACCAACATGAGCTACATGACAAAGCTGTCTCAAAAACAAATGAAAAGGGAAACCAATACATACATATCGGTAAGTTTATAATCTGATTGGGAAATCACATCTCATGAGCAATTAAAAGCCTCCTAAGAGCAAGATACCATGAATTCAAATACCATGAATTCATCACAAATCATAGGAACTTCTGAGCATGCTCAGTGCGCAACTGTTAACCAGGAGCGGGAAACAAACAGTAGAGAGGAACCTGTTGTAAGAACATGTGACAAACACACAAGCCACGGGAGAAACACATCATATTCCTCCACCGGGGCCCAAAGCAAGACCTGCGCCCAGCTTCTCTTGGCAGGTGTGTTCCTGTGCTTGACCACTGAGAGAAGGCAGGCACTGAGCCCACCGGATGATGGAGACGGCAGCTCCACGTCCTTCCTCCTCACGGTGGCTGACTTCCTTCTGCTTGCTCGGTTCCCCATATTGTAGGCCTGACTTTGCAGTTGTATCATGGGCCCAATTTTGCTGTTTGCGCCTCAGAAATTCCCTGAAAGGATTTTTAAAACGTCACTTTATCCCTATACCTTTTAGAATAACTAACAGTGATTTCTTAAAAAAAAAAAATTTCCCAAATACTTAAAGTCTCGGGCGAAAGGTTGGAGAACAAATGGACAGGAGGAAGGGTAGAGTAGTGGGATACAGGGAGAATATACTTAAAGTATGTTCTAAACTTTCATGAAAATGGCCTTATGTAACCACGCATAATAAATGCAGTAAAATATATTATCAAATAAAGAGAAATAAAATGGAAGGCTCAGAATGATTCCCTGAGGGCTGGCACGCCACGCTTGGCAATATTCAGTCACACAGATTTCTGAGAGCAGCCGTCTCTAACAGCCCAAGTCCTCTCTTTTCCCCAGCCCTGTCAGCAAAAACGCAAGGCCAGTGTTCATTCCTAAAGAGCACTGTGCTGGACACTCGTCCCAGGCCAAATCTTCAAAGTGCGCGACTGTCGCGAACCCACATGTCAGGTCATGTACTGACAAGATGACCCACCCAGAGGAAACATCACTCTGGAGTTTGTCAGAACCTAAGGGTAGTGCACAACTCAAAGCAAACAGCAAGCCTTGTTTTCCAGCCCAGCTGCACGTTCAACCACACCTGGACTCAAGGATCTCCTGAGACTTCTGTGGGTTAATGGGCAGGGAAACAGCACCCTCTAAACATAAGGCGGGGGCCTCTTCACACAAGAGGAATTCCTGAGTATATCCACTCGCTCACTCAGCAAACATGTGTTGACAGTTGAGCTGAGCTTCCTTGGGGGCTCCTAGTCTCACTAATAAAAGAATTCAGAAATGGACTCAAAAGGAACCTCGGGGCCAATTTTATTCGCGTTTAAGAGAAAACATAGTACAAGTCAAGTAAAACTCCCGAAGCCTCCAGGAAAAAAAAGGAAAATGTCATAGCTTTTAAGTTAGGCATGAAGTAGATATCGAATTAAGAAAGGAAGAAGACTTCCAAGACAAGAAGAGGACTAACGGGATGATAAAAGACACCAAGAACATGTCCACACATGTGTTGTGTGGTCCTTTGCAGCCTGCCTGTCTTCCATACACTCATGCTCTGTTCCTTGGACAATGACGCCATCGTCCAAGTAAAGGGCTCCAGTCTCTCTCTATAAACGGGCACCTTTCACCTGTTGTCTAACAGTCTTTGTTCCTGCTCTCCTACCACACCATGTAACAGGTAGTGTTCTAGTTGGTGGTATCCAGAAGACAAGGAAACGAAGCCATGAAACCTCCAAGCAAAACTCCACCTCCTAAAGGTGCCATAACCGCTACCCGCCTCCCCCAGCCCCGAAACAGTGCCACCAACTAGGAGCCAGGTGTCCAAACATTTGAGCTGACATTTCAAGTGCAAACTATAGTACGATCATTTTTAGATTCTTTACACTCCCTGAGTGCCCGGCACTGTGTTGAATGTTAGTATGGGTAGCAGGTCCGTTTGTTGCTTGACACATAACAGTGCACGTGTGTGGAGCATTTACTAATTAGCAGGCAGGTGTGACATAGAAGCTAAAACAAAGCCTGTGTTCAAGGTGTCAGCATGGCTGGCTCCAGGTGATGGCCCTGAGGAAGAAACTATTCTCTCCTTTAGTTCCCAGTGTCTTCCTTGGCAGTTGGCAATCCCCAGGTTATAAAAACAGCAGCCAATTTTTCCCTTAGTTTAAGGACACCAGTCCCACAGGACAAGAAGCTCACAGCACTCCAGGATGACCTCATCTTATCTAATTCTTTCTAAGATGCTGCCCCTCTTTCCTTAAAAGGGTATTTCCAGATGCAGGGGACTAGGATTTCCTAAGCTTGGGGGTAACCAATTAAACCATTAACATAGTCACTTTGTGCCACTCTGGATGCGTTTGCACATCGAAGACCCTGACTTTCTCTCCTTTGTGTTCTGTTTTCCTGCCAGTATTTAGGAAGCAGGCAGAAGTCAACCACCACAGCTTTGTGTATTCTCATCACTGTTGATGCCACTTTGCAATTCATGACTTGAGCCTAGCAAAGCAAGGAGATAGGTCATCTTCAGGACAGCCTAGGTATCTAAAAAGGAACAGTTTGTTTGAAGGATCCTTTGATGACCACTCATCATGTCCCCTGACAACCTGTTTGCCCACCTCCAGCCGAGGGTCCCGCAAGTGGGCCATGCTTTGCAATGATCCGCGTAGAAACCACAGGGCATAGTTAAGGAAGCCCATGTTTATTCTGTAGCCATCTCCACACCTGTCCCTCCTCCCATTTCTATTTTCAACATATGGTTGGAACTCTTTAATGTTGTGTGAATGTTTTCTCCTGTATTTAATTATTTAAAGATTTAATAGCAAACCACTGTGAATCAATTGCACTCCAGGGAGCCATTTCTTTGACTTCTTGCCCCTTCCTCTGCTTGCTTTTGTGTAAGAGTTCATTTCAGCCTCTGCAAACTGAAGAAACTAAAAGGAAAAAAGAAAACAGCCTACAGGCATTCAGGAAAGGATATCTGTAGGTGAAATCAAACCCTCAGAGGACCAGATCCTATCTCTGATATCAGCAGTGGGAACAGGAGATAAGCGAGAACACCAAAATGAGAAACTTTAATTCCATTTTGTATCTAAAAACATAAGGCCAACAACTTACATACCAAAAAAGCTCTTCTTTTCTTTCTTTTTTTTTAAACAATAAATTCCCTCAGGAACTGGTTCTGTGTGTTCAAGGGCAACGAAAGGGAAATATATATTCTGATCCCAGTGGCAGAAAAGGACTGTTTTTCAAAACACCACTTTCAAATTTGTAACCAGTTTGTTTCTGTAATTTAATATTTTAGGGTCTCCTTTCTGTGTCCCTGCTGTTCTGGTAACATTGCCCTCCCCTCACTGTCACATGTCACAGCCACCATAAGGAGACAACAATTAGCTAACATATTTAACTACTCAACTTTTCTTTTTTATTTATTTTTTATCATGAACTGTGGTAGACTGTGTGCCAGGCACCAGTATCCATTAAGGAAGAATACCACTGATCTATGCCTTCATAGCCATCTACCCTTGGGGACATTTACCCTTGGGGACGGAGTTAAAAACAGAATAACGAAAGCTCAGGTGCTCTGACACAGGAATGGAGGGAAGCCCAGAGGAAAAGCTCCTAGCCAGATCCCAGAAAGCAGGAAATGCGGCAGAAGCCTAGCTGATGGCAGGAAGCAAGAAGGCTGAACAACAGACACACATGGGGCAACTCCCCCCTAGTAAGGCATCTGCTGGGTAAGAACTGGAATGGAGCAAGTCTTTACAGACTGAGCCAGAAAATGGGCCCACTTGGATTCTCACCAGACAACCCTATTTAGATCTGAAATGATTTGATTGCAGCAGCTAACACAGCCAAGATCCCAAAACTGTCTTTGAGGGCCATGGATTCCCTGAAACAGAACATCTTAAATTAGTTGTGGTTCCAGCTTTTGCACTAAAGCAGAAGGCCTAAAACACGGGAAAGCCTGAGGAGAAGTGAGACTTTTTGCTGTCTTTGGACTAAGGTTTCACTTCTCTTGAAATTCTAGCTTTGCACTGTTCTGACATCTCTTCTGTTCCATCTTCATGACTACTTAACATGGTGACACTTATTTGAAAATCCAAGTGCAAGTTGTTAGAAAAATAGCTCTCAACAACCACACGTGGCCAAGCTGTGCCCCACAGGCCACACGTGAACAAGAACAGCTATGAATTCTACCTGGTACAAAATCATAAACTTACTTAAAAGTAAACTTACTTAAAGTTGTTGGGTTCGTTGTTTTGTTTTGTTTCTGGCAATAGTTTTGGAACTAGATTGTAACGAACATCGTGGATGACAACCTCGTGTCTTAGCGTCAAGAGGTCGGACATATTGCATTCCTATGCAATCAAGAATTTTCTTTCTAAATTAATTCCTTTCAGTAAACTCTTTGGTTTTATATGAGCACAAGTTTGTGAACTATGAAGTCAGATTTCTTGACAGACAATAAGAAAATAAAACCTTTGTCCTTAATATATATTATATATATAATATATACATATATTATATATAAATACATAATATATATAGTAAGCTATTCTATAATCCTGAGCACCAAGACAAATGTCACCACCCAACTACAAAATGCACCCAATTTTTTTCTTTTTTGCACATTTACTAGGTCCTAGGACCCCCCTCTAAGGATATGTAGCTATCAACAAAAAAGTTTGTATTTTACTAGAATGGATGAAAGGTAAATACAATAAATTGTGTCCTATACTAGAAAGAGACAAGGACACTGAGGGTTAAAGCATGGGCAGAAATGAAGAGTTCTGGGAGGGACTAGAAGTTTCAGACAGGATGTAGGAGAGAGGAAGCACTCACCTGGAGTAGGAAAGGAAGAAAACAAGAGGAAAGGAGAGGAGGGGCATCTAGGTTGTTTCCAGATTCTGGCTATTACAAATACTGCTTCTATGAACATAGTTGTACAAAAGTCCTTGTAGTATGATTGAGCATCTTTTGGGTATATTCCTAAAAGTGGTATTGCTGGATCCTGAGGTAGGTTGATTCCCAGTTTTCTGAGAAACCACCATACTGATTTCCAAAGTGGTTGTAGAAGCTTGCATTCCCACCAACAATGAAGAAGTGTTCCTCTTACTCCACATCCTCTATGCTATCATTAGTGTTTTTGTTCTTAGCCATTCTGACAGATGTAAGATAGTATCTCAGAATTGTTTTGATTCACATTTCCCTGATGGCTAAGGATATTGAACAAACATTTCTTTAAGTGTCTTATGAAAATGTGGCACATTTACACATTAGAGTACTACTCAGCGGTAAATAACAATGACATCTTGAAATTTGCTTGCAAATAGATGGAACTAGAAAACACAATCCTGAGTGAGGTAACCCAGACACAAAAAGATGACTATGGTATGTACTCACACAGAAGTGGATACTAGCTATAAACAAAGGATATTTAGCCTATAGTTCGTGATCTTAGAAAAGCTAAGTAATAAGGTGAACCCTAAGAAAAACATATATAGATCCACCTGGAAAGTTGAAATAGACAAGATCATCTGACAAAATTGGGAACATAAGGGTGTGGGGGGAGAAGGGAGGGTAGAAGGGGAAAAGGAAGGGAGAAGGGGAGTGAGGAGAACTTGAGGGAATAAAATAGTCAAGATGGAGGAAGGACAGAGATAAGAGCAAGGAAAGAGATGTCTTGATTGAGGGAGCCACTATGGGGCTAGCAAAAAAACTGGCTTTAGAGAAATTCCCAGGAAACCACAAGAATGACCCTACCTAAGACCCTAAGCAATAGAGGAGAGGGTGCCTGAACTGGCCTTGCCATGTAGTCAGATTGATGAATATCTTAAATATCACCATAGAATCTTCATCCAGCAACTGATGGAAACAGAGGTAGAGACCCACATTGGAGCACAGGACTGAGCTCCCAAAGTCCAGTTGAAGAGTGGGAGTAATGAGAATATGAGCAAAGAGGTCAAGACCATGATGGGTTCACCCACTGAAACAGTCTACCTGAGCTAATGGGAGCTCACCAACTCCAGCCAGACTGGGGAGGAACAAGCATAGAACCAAACTAATCCCTCTGAATATAGTTGACAGTTTCATGGCTGGGGAAAACTGAGGGGCCACTGGTAGTAGTACCAGGATTTATCCCTACTGCATGTACTACCTTTCTGGGAACCTATTGTCTTTGGATGGATACCTATCTTGGCCTAGATATAGTAGGAGGGCCTTGAACCTTACCCAAAGCAATGTGCCTTACCCTTTCTGAGGATTGGATAGGAGGTAGGGTGGGTGGGGTGGGGGGGTAAGTGGAGGGAATGAGAGGAGAGGAGGGAGTGGTAACTTGGATTGGTATGTATAATGAAAAGAGAGAGTTTGTTTTCTTTTTCAAAAACATAAAAGAAGGGAACCATTAAAAAAAACAAGGTTAAAAAAAGAAAAAGAAAAGAGAGGAGGGGTTAAGGAAGAGGGGAAGAGGGGAAGAGGGGGAGGAGAGAGTGATTGCATGTCACCTATAGGAGGGCTGAGCAGAGACGCTTCACAGAAAGGCCTGGAGCTAACTGGAAAGATGGAGGAGGCAGAGATACACACTGACATTATTCTGCCTAGCACATAGCCAAAAAGCATGGGAGCACACAGATCCAGGTTAGGAGGCTACTGATAAAGGTCAGGGAAAAGGGCTGGTGGTGTGATCACAGTTGAAGATGCTCCTAGAAGTAGGGTTTAGGCTGACATTGAAAAGAGGATGAGCAGATTCCATTCATGGACTGACTGCAGAGTATAAGAGAAACACAGTAGACAGGATAACTGCTTGTCTCAGTTAGGGTTTCTATTCCTGTGAAGAGACACCATGACCATGGCAACTCTTGTATAGGAAAACATTTAATTGAGGTGGCCTGCAGTTCAGAGGTTCAGTCTATTATCGTCATGGCAGGGAACATGGTGACTGGGAGTATGGGGGCATGTAGGCAGACACTGTGCTGACTACATCTTGATCAGAAGGCAACAGGAAGTGGTCTGAGGCACTGGGTGTTATTTTGAGTATATATAAGACCTTAAAACCTGCCTCCTCAGTGACACACTTCCTCTAACAAGACCACACCTCCTCATAGTGCCACTCCCTATGAGATTATGGGGGCCAATTACAATCAAATTGCCACACCCCTGCCTTACTGTGGACATTTCAAGCTATAGATGAAACACGATTGTCTTCCTAAACCTGTTGATTTCCCATCACTTTCTGTACATGGACACTATCAGTTCACTAAGGGATCTATACTGGACTTTTTTCCTGAACCTGAAATACACACAGAAGTACCACAGGCCTTATCTTGTCAATTGACCTCAATTTTGCCATTTTCTGAACCTGGTAATGCCTCGCTTACCTTGAAAAATAAATCTGCATGACTCAAGCTCATTTATAGTCTTGTCCCATTTCTTCCCTGGGCAACTTGTTCCATGCTCATTACTCCCTTTATCCCTATCACTCCCATCCTGCATGACAGCTCTGCCTGCATCTGCCACTTAGCACTCACTTTATGAAATGCTAGAATACTGCCATTCCCAAGCCGATTGTGTTCATTTCATCAAAGTCTCTCCACCGAGAAGAAGCATCAACAAGATCTTCATCACCAGGCAGCAAGCAGCACAGGTCAACGCAGAGTCAATGTGTCCTGGGATACAAGGCAGGACTGCCTCCCAAAAGAGCACAGCCGATAAGAAAGGTCATGCCAAAGGTCTCCTCAAAGGAACGAGATGCCCAGTGAAGCATTGTATTGCCATCCTCTGAGACTAGAGCATCAAGAAGATTAGGATAGAAAGAGTCTTAAAATTGAAAGGGGGGCTAAATTAAAACATGTGGTTTCTTTGTGGCAAATTATATGTCTGGCTCCACAGGGCCTTCATATAAAAATTTATAGGCATCTTCTATACTAAAACTTCCTGTATCTAAACCCTAAAACTCTTTAGTCTATTTCAGTTTTATTTGCTCCATGTATTTCTGAGACAGAAATGGGCAAAGTCTACCAGCTTACTGCTATTTTCCTTTTATTTCCAAAAGGCTTTGCTTTTCAAGTTTCATTCCTATTTCTTATACACATTAAAGCTCAGAATCATAGCTGCTTCATGACCCTGCATCTCTTCCCATTAAAAGTAGAATACTTGGCTCGGAAGTCCATGTCATGTGATGTTAATTACTCTATCTCCTACTTTCACTTCCTCTGTCAGTTTGAGTCTTGCATTTGTAAACCCCATCTACAAGCATTCATTTTTCATTATTAGTCTATATATCCACACTATAAAATCATGGCTTTTATTATAACATCTTGTTACAATGTGTTTCATACATTTTCTTCACCCAGCACTCTCTCTTGTTATCCTTTCCCCTATTCTCCCTGGTTCCCCTTCTTGTGCTAAATGATCTCATTTGTAGTTGAATTGTATGTGTGTATTTACTTGTACACACATACATGTGCAATGCATGTGTGATATATTTGAATTATATAAAATATGTATATATTTCAAATTACATACATACAATGATAATGCATGTTATCTGTGTATTAGTTTCCTTCTTCTTGCTGTAACAAAGCACGCTGGGCAAAGGCATCTTAGTAAAAGATTAAGTTTACCTCAGCTGACAGGCCACAAGGAAGTCAGGGCAGACTCAAGCAGAAACCATACTGAAACACCACTTGTTGATTCATGGCTCACTCATGCTTAGCTTAGCTAGAATTCTTTTTTTTTTTTTTCGAGACAGGGTTTCTCTGTAGCTTTGGAGCCTTTCTTGTAGACCAGGCTGGTCTTGAACTCACTCTGCTTCCCAAGTGCTGGGATTAAAGGCATGTGTCATGGCCACCCAGCCTTAGCTAGAATTCTTGTATAGCTGAGAACCACCTACTTATGGATGGTGCTGCCCACAGTGGACTGGGTCTTCCTATAGCAAAGAGCAATCAAGACATGCCCCCACTGGCTTGCCCACAAGCCAATCTAATCTGGATAATCTCTCATTGTGAGTCCCTTGTCAGGTAACACTTGGCTGTGTCAAGCTGATAGTCAAAGTTTCATATTTTACTATGGACTTATTCTCATTTTGATACCTCCCTATTATTTCAGTGGGATCAGGGAAGGATAAAAAACAAATAAATTTTCTTAGTCAGATGTCTTGAGCTTCAAAAGACTTGAATTATGCCTGTTTGATCATTTATCCCTCTTTCTGTTTCCCTCCAATTGCAAAATCCTCAAAGCCAAGATATTTGTATTCCTTCATTTTTATATACATGCGTTTGACTCTGAGAAGATGTAAAATAGAGGTTTGCATGATGAATAATTGATGAAATGGGGCAGCTTCACTATAAACAGATATCTTATGATTGTGTGTTACTAAGTAATAGCAAATAATCTCTTGAACTTGACAGAGAGTGATAGGGGCTTAAGCCCTTACCCCTTCCCCTTTGTGGCTCTTACAGAGAGGAGATCCTCACAAGGAGGGCTACATTGTATAGTTTTTGAAAAACTGCAAAGGAAGAACTAATAAGAATTGATTCTTTTTTGATCACATATGCTTTTTTTAAAAAAAAATTAGCAGGATACATTCAGTGCTCAAAGTTAAGAGTTTCAGGACATTTTTACTCAAGTGTATGGCATATATTGCTGTTATTCAATTCTCATTACCATCTCCTATGTTCCTGCTCCCTCTCACTTCCTTGCTATACACACAAACACAATAATCTAGGTTCTACACACAGAAGAAAAACTGTGATGCTTGTATTTCTGAGTCAAGTGTATTAGAACTATGTATTTTTCTTCAAATGACATAATTTTATTATTTCTTTTTTGTAAGTTTATGGGTCTGTCTGTTTTGCATGCACATATACCACTGGCATGTCTGGTGCTAACAGAGGCTAGAATTGGGAACTGGATCCTTTGGAACTAGAGTTACTGATGGTTATGGTCCACCATGTAGATGCTGAGAATTGAACCAGATCCTCTGAAGGGCAGTCAGTGCTCTTAACCACTGAGTCAACTCGCCACTCCCAAAGTTTGTTCTTTTTATATCTGACTAAATCTCCATTTCCTATATATATCCTGCATTTTCTTTACCTATCTACTAATAGGCATTTAGACTGATTTCATACCTGGCTATTATGAATGATACTACAGCAAACATGGATAGCTAAGTATTTCCGCAATAAGTTAACAGATTCTTTTGGGTATATTCCAAAAAGTGAAACTTCTGAGTCATAGGGCTGTTCTATTTTCACTTATCTGTGAAACCTCTGTGTTAACTTACATTACTGCCAACAGCATCTTTCTTCCCCATGTATCATCACTAGGATTCATTGCCAATTCATTATGAGACTTTCATGCCTGAGTTCCCTATTTACATAATTTCCACCCTTCCTCCCCCTTTCCCTCTTGCAGTTCCTCCCAGATTCCCCCTGCTTCTTCTCAAAACTCATGACCTCTTTTTTAATTATTGCTACACACATACATAGTTATATACATTGTGTATATAAATACAAACTGCTGATTCTATCTAGTGGTCACTGTTTGTATTTAGAACTGACCACTTGGGACAGGATAACCTATAAGGAAGAAGACCAATTCTCCCTCTCTCAGTAGCCATTAGCTGCCTATAGCTCTTCACCTCGGGTTGGGTCTTGTAGTATTTCGCCTCCATGTTAGGATGGCTTCTGGTGGTATCATTGTTCAAGTCTTGTTTAGACAACCATTTGTTGTACTTTCAAGGGTAATTTCCCATCATAGGCAGAAGGTCCAGTCTCACAGGAGACATCCTCGTCATCTGACTTCTCTAATCTTTCTGCCTTCCTCCTCTGAAATCTCCCCAAAGCCTTTAGTGTAGGATGGTGCTGTAAACGTATCAGTTGATGTGGGGCAGCTGCTGTCAGGTGTTCTCTGCATTTTCGACCATTTGTGGATTTCTCTATTGGCCTCCAACTGCTAGACAAAGAAACTCCTTTGATAAGAGGTGAGAGCGCCACATATTTGTGGGTATGAGGATAAGTATTTAGAAATATGTAGTTAGAAATTATACTGCTTTGAGAAAGGAACAGTAGTCTAGGCTCCACAAGCTTACCATCCATGAGTGGTTGACTAGGTTTACAGTACCTAGGATGAATTTCCTCCTATTGGGTGGGCCTTAAGTCCAATTAGACAGCTCTTGGTTGCCCCCAAGGTAGAACTGCCACTATTGCTCCCTTGGGGACTCTTTCCATGCTTTGTGACCATAAGCGATACAGCTGGGTAGGAGCACTTGTTGCTCTTCTCTCTTGGCAGCATGTTGTTTGTTTTCTTAACGATAGCCACTGACTCTGTGCGATGGCATATTCTCATGTAGTTTTGATTTGCATTTCCCTGACAGCCAAAGATGTTGATTATTTTTATTCATTTTAAGTCATTTGTGCATCCTCTTCTGAAGACTGATCATTTTTATTTCCCAGTTGTTTGCTGGATTATTATCTCTTTATTTTTTTAATGATTGAGTTTATGTATTCTAGATAGTAATCAACTATCAGAATACGTATTTCTTTTTTCAAGATTTATTTGTGTGTGTGTGTGTGTGTGTGCCATGTGTGTTGTGTGTACACTTTCATGCAGAGGTCAGGAGAAGTGATTAGATTTCTTGGAGCTGGGGTGATAGGCAGTTGTGAGTTGCCTGACATGGGTGGTGAGACCAGAACTCAGATCCTTTGGGGAAGTAGCAGGTGCTCTTAACACTAACTATCTCTGCAGCCAGAATAGTCACTTCTTAATTACGGGGATTAGTTTGAATTGAAAAGCAATTCCAGTCTTGTCTTATGACTTCTACATTTGGTCATTTCTCCTCTTCTCTGCACCCCGTGCTTAGCTTCATTTATCTGTCTATATCTGGTTTCCTCCCCAGAAACCTGACTTAGGTCCCTCAGTCAAATACATCCTATCTCAGTCCAATCTTCAGAGTCCAATCATTGTCACTCCCATTTGTAACCCATGTCACAACCATACACATCCCAGTCAAGTGAAAGAGCAAAAAAAAAAAATCTGTGCATATTTTGCCCAAATTTTGTTCGTCTCCTATTCAAATACAATAAGAGCTCCCCCCTCATTTCAGGGCTAATAGTAAGTTTATATTATCATCATGTATTTTCAGAGCCTTCATGAAATATAAGCAGTGCCCAATATACAAGATTGATGGCAACCAAGAGCAAAGAAAGCAGAGTAAACAAAAGTCAAAGCACTGAGTTTTCTCTAGCTAGCAATCACTTCTCTTACACCATCCCCAATTGAAGCAAGCAACGAGCAAAGGACCACACCAAAATAACAGAGTCTGGTTCTTTAAATTCCATATAAGAATAAAGCAATGAAGATTACCGTATCACTGCCACTAGGCAAAGAATTCATGACTGAATACATTTACACATCTCATTGTTCATCACTCCAGCAGCCAGGGGAGCCAAGCATTTCCCTATCTGAAGGAGAGGTGCTGCTGCAGGTTATTTTGAGGCATTGAGTTTAATGAACTGGAAAGTGTATGCTGTGAATTTCTACTCCTGGCAGAAGGTTCACACTGAAGTATTACATTTGTAATTCAGCACAGACTCTCAATCTATTCTTTACATGTGTGGAAATGGGCCAGTGTGTGGGGACAAGTGGAATGTGTGGAGTTAACTAGAGGGAGGGAAAACAAGTGGGAGGACATGAGCTCTGGCGAGGACGTTGCTCGGGGCGTGTTTCATCATCCACACATTCTCCTGCCTTCATGGGGTCAACAACTGGAGATTTTTTCACATATAAGAAAGAGCAAGTCTAGAGAAGCAGACTCTGGCAGAATTGGCCAGGCTTTCGGGAAAACTTCTCATCATGCTCCAGGACCATAGTGAGATGACATTTTTCCATTTTGCAAGGAGATACCACCTCTTGGCTCTGCTGTACACACATCGCCTCTTTCATTTTAAGCCCACTAAATCTGCCTCTGTGGGGTCTTTCCTTTTCTTTCAGATCCTCTCACTTAGTGTACGGAATTCTGGCATCTAGAGAAGGAGGCCAGAAGATGGAAAGGTTCTGTGTCTCAAATGTCACCTGCCAGAGCTGGCAAGATGTCCAGGTCTATAAAATGCTTCCCCCACACACGTGAGGGTCTGGGTTTGGATCTTCAGCATTCAGGTTTTAAAAAGTCAGGCACCTGGAATCCCAGCACAGTGGATGCTTGAACCTTGTTAAACAGTCAGTGGAGCAGAATTTCTGGGCTTTGGGCCCCAAAAAGGGTTGAAGAAGACGCCTAATGTTGACTTTTGGCCTTCACCTGCATGCACATACATGTACAGGAACACACACATGAACATATACACACATACAACACACACATGGGCATTACACACATACAACACACAGAGAGACACAATCATCTGCTAACAGAGAACACTTGTACTGACTTGCTATGTATATAAGAAATACATTTCTAATATATCAAGTCCTTAATTTTTAGCTGTCGGTTGGTTTTGTGGAAGAGCATTAGCCTAACTGATGTTACACCGCCTAAGTCCTTGGCTAGCCTTTCGGGAATGAGTAATGTCACTATGAAGAAACAGCTTCAACTAATCTTAATAATCATGGCAATAAGGACAGAGGTTTCTAAATGCCGGGTGGTAAATGAGTAGCACAGCTAGAAAGGGAAGTGTCGATAATGTGCCACTGATATGCTTAAGCATCTGAAGTCTTCTGTCTCACAGGGGAAAGAGCATCACTGCCTTTCCCTAGTGGTACCCAAGCCTCACATCTGCCCTGTCTACATCTGTACTGTCTCCATAGGCTTATTACTCATAACTTCAAGTTATCCTGATCCATCATTCATTTGTTTTCTACCAACCTCTCTCTTGAATGCCAGCTCTATAAAAATTCCCTTTGCTGGTCCTGCCACTTCTTGATACTCAGCTACTTGAACACTTGGTCGACATTAATCCCTGGGGTAATTCTTGTTGAGTTAATGAATGAACTGTGATGTATATGACTAGAAGAGATTCTCAAAACTTATTAAAAACCTTCTCCAGCTAAACAAGTATTGATGTGGCTAAAACAAACGTAAGACATTAGTCAATGCTGTCAAGGAGTCTGTGGTCTAGGTGGAGAAATATAGGATATGGGGAAGTACTACGCATGGCAAATGTTGCATGCCAAGTATAGTTCTGCCAGTAGATACACATGTTTATAAGGCATCAGAGCCAAATAAGATTCAGAATTTAACTGGCAAAGTATTGATTTTAATCAATAATCAAAGAATAAGTAGAAACTGCTAGCCCAGTTCTATATCCAAGTGCTTATGAGCAAAGTGAAGAGCACATGACATCTGAAGGGGTGAAAGAAACAATTAGAACTTTCATTTTTAAGTTTTAAAGAATCATAATTTACCATTTTATTATTAAAATACAATTTCTATATATAATAAAAGATGAATGTGAGTATAATACAGAAGCAAGCCCCATCAAATCTTTGCAGGTTGCTTATATATGGAGAGCATATTAATAAAGGGATATGAGCAAAGCTTGATTGTGGGAGTGGGCAAAGGACTGGCACTAAAGGGCAGATAGGAGTGACATGTGCATGAAAGTTAGGCTAGAGGATGGCAGAGAAATCATGAACCGCCCATGAAAGTATTTCCATTTGATGATGTGTCCCCAGAGGTCCTCTGTTTACTCCTCCACAACTGGTCATCTAACAGATATCTCTAGCAGTCTCTGGACAACACAGCTCTTTGCTCCATCCGTCTCCACAGTGCACTGTCGAGCGCTCCCCACATAGTGACCATTGTGATTTTCTAAAGCTCTGATGGGTTTGATGCACGGCCTGTGCCCTGCCTCCAAATGGTATTCGATTACACTTGGAATGAAATGAAACACCTTCAACTTCTCTCTTGTCTGACCCCTTCTTATCTTACAGTGTCATCATATGACTCACCCTGGCCTTGCTCCCTGCACTTAACACCCATTGTTGTATCCTGCTTACATGTTGACAAGTGTTTCCTTACGCAGTCCTACTGCATTGGCATGCACTCTACTTGAGGTATCCTTCCATGCATGCATGATCGACCTTGTCATCCAGGCCTCAGGTGTGCTAGGTTTGTTCATATAAATGCAGCATTAACGTTATTCTCCCAGAGCACAACAAGATAGGCACAGTGAGAACGTGTCCACGAAATCTAAAACACATGTAGAGGTATATGCAGATATATAGATACTGAGCATTTTACAAAGTATTTAAAGATGAGCCTGTTTGATCCTTGTCCCATTTTTTATCAAGTGGAAGACTTATCAAGAAAAAAATGGGACTTGAAAGATTTTAGATCATTTCACTAAAGTCACACACAGATTTGGGGCTGGGTCAAGTATAGCTCATATAATATCTGGCTCCAAAGTGCTTTGTCCATTTGACTGCACATCCTAAGATGGTTTCCAGGAAGTGAGGTGAGCAGGGAACATCTCTCAGAAAATCAGGAAACAAAAATGCATTGGCTGAGAGGTCCTGGGCGGCTCCTGGTAAGACAGTGAATCAAACAAATCACCTGTTGGATGAAGCCATTCATTAAACCCCTGCTGTGTGCAAACCTACTGTGTGCAAAGCACCATCCCAGACTATAAGTAACTTAAAGAGTACTTTTCATTTATACGAGAGCATTTGCAAAGCACAGCAGCATGAGTGAAATTCAATGAAAGGAAGACATAAATGTCCCAGAGGTAGAGGAGGACACATGCCAGTCAGTCCTCTAAGAATCTGGCTGTGGGAGGAGGAGACACCATCTCAGCTTCAGGAAGCAGTGGCGGGTCAAGTGAAGGTTGTGTTCCAAAGCAAAATCAACAAGCCATTTAGTAGACCTCAGCTTATATTAATAAATCTACATCCTCTCTTTGAACTCTGGGTACCAACATCTTTGCAGTGTCATCAAATTGACTTTCCCTCAAAGCCTCATGTGGGGACAAGTGTCAATAACAAAATATCTTCATCCAGAAAGACCTAAGGATGACTCAAAGAAAATGCTTGTCCCACAAAATGAGTTCTTTCCTTGTAGCAAGTTTGCAGAGTGACACATTGATCCAGAGTCTCCCAGACCCCAGCTGATGCCAAGGAGGCAGCATGTTTGCAGAGTGTTACATTGATCCTGAGCCTCCAAGACACCAGCTGATGCCCAGGAGGAAAATGCCAGTGCTTTGGAAAGCTTTGTGAATGACTTCCCAGGGGTTGAGGCTTGGGGTGGATGCTTACTGCTCTCTCTAACTTAAGCTGGGGGTGCAACTTCTGAAAATCAACTGACTTGCTTTGAATGGAGACAGATTTTTAAATTTAACCCAGAGTATTTGACTATTGGTTTGAAATCCCTTCATAAAGAGTCTTTCATTCATGTTGTCTGAAGTTATTAATGCCATCCCAGTTACTGAGCTCTGTATGTATGTAATAGTTGTGTTTCTCCCAGTTTTACAAAGTACCTGGCACAACACAATTTGACAGAGGCAAGATTTGTTTTGCTCATTATTGTAGAGGATTCGGTCTTTGGTTACTTGCACCCCAGCCCTAAGACAAAATATTGTGATAGTTGGAACAGGGAGTAGAGGTTGTTCTTGACATCTGATGGGCGGGAAGCATAAAAAAAGAAGCAGGAAGAACCAATGACAAACTATAGACTTCAAGGATGTAGCCCCAGAGATCTACTTTCTCCAAATAGCCCCTACATTCTACCACCTCCCAATGGTGTCGCTGCCTCATGAGTCAATAAAGGGATTAATCTCTCAGAACCTTCTTGATCTAATCATCTTGGGAGATGCCTTAAAGATGTATACAAGCCATGCTTTACCAGTAACCTGGGTATTTCCTAATCTAATGAAGTTGATGATCAAGTTAGCAATCTCACGGGACACTCCTGGAAATTTTCAGTATTTGAGACTGACTGAAGTATAACTTTGATCAATGCAGTAAGTTAAAGTATTTTTCTGTAAAATTCCCAGGGGGAAAAAAGAAATTATGACAAGAAAGGTTTATCAGTCATTTTTCCATGGCCATGATGAAATACTTAAGGCAATTAGCTTATAAAAAGAAAACCCTGATTTCCCACTCACAGTTCTAGAAGTTTTAGTCCAAGATCTGTTTCTTTAGGCCCCTAAGGAGGATAGCGTATCATGCCGAGCATGTGTGATAAGCAACCCTTGTCTGCCAAGAAGCAGAGCAAGAAAGGCAAACTGGCATCCCACAATCCCCTTTGCAGATATGCTCCCAGTGGCCTAGAGATCTTCCACTAAGACCCATCTATCAGAGATTCTACCACCTTCATTAGCATCATAATACCGACCAACCCTTGTGCACACAACCTTTGGGTATCACTCAACAGGCAAACAGGGCATAGGGATGATGTCAGGATAAAAGTCAGCCAGTGAGGGATGTGGCCAATAGTAAGATTGAAGGGATGAAGCCAGAAATGCAGTCATCAATAGAAACTCTCTTTACAGTATAAAAGAAATAGCAAGCATTCTTTATGTGCTAAACACAAGCATGGGATTCCCGGGGAAGCTCAGCATTTAGCTAGCATTTCTTTCTGTGAGTCTTGCCCTGAGAGCCTTGGTAATAACTTCAGTTTCTTGATTCTGGTCCAGAGGTTTCCTGCTGCCCAGCTGTTTGAAATTCCTCTAAAAATAGATTTCAGATCTTTCTTTGACCAAACACGGAAGCAGAGTCTTGAATGCTCCATAATCAGTATGTTCAGGTGGCTTTAGAAGGTCTTCCATCTCTGAGGAAAACAGGTAAGAAGGCTTATGACACACAGATGCCCTCAACTTATGATGAGATTACATGGCAATAAATCTATCCTAAGCTGGAAATACCGTAAGCTGAAAGTGCATCCAATACACTGAACCCACTGAATGCCATAGTTTAGCAAGACAGAACACTGGAGTGCCAGTTGTTTACCGTCATGACGCTGTGGCTGATGGGGATTGTCCATTTGCTGCCACCGCCCAGAAAAGAAAGGCTATTGGACTGCATACAGCGGCAGAGAGAAAGAGTCACAAATCAGAACTAAAAATGTGGCTTCTACTGATTGCATGTCTCTTTCCCACAGTTACACAGGGATTCCATATTACAACAGAATATTTTTGCAGGTATAGTTTATCCACAGTACTGACTTCCTACAACTATCAGTTGCTCCCCTGATGTTGTGCCTTTTATGGATCTATTATTTGTCTCACAGGATACACACATGTGTGTGCACTTATGTGCATGCACACGCATACACACACACACACACACACACACACACACACACACACACACACTGAATCCTTTAAGAAATTTTAAAAGTAAAATGTAGTGAAAAGACTGACAAGCTAGTGCTACTCCAGGTGACAAGGAACTTGACAGTTCTCTTGGTTGTTATGATCATTGAAAACCAACCATATTTTAAAAGATATAGCTGTCATTCTTTCTGTCAACAGTCTATACATCAGTAAGATGAACATTTTATCACAATGGCTGCTGAAATGGGCACATATGGGTAATATATTAAGAAGTGGACTTCCACGCTTCACGTCATGAACACTTGAGTGGCCTGTGAAATGTCAGTAACCTGTGCCCCATTCCACACAAATTAAATCATAGTATCTGAAGATAATATATCTGGAGCTTTACTCTGCCTAAAGTTACTAGGCTGTGCCCTTGCGTGGCAGTTAAAAATGACTGATACCATATTCTGAAGCGGGGGCTCTCAACCTTCCTAATGCTGTGGCCCTTTAATACAGTTCTTCATGTTTGTGGTGACCTCAACCATAAAATTATTTTCATTGCTATTTCCTAACAATAATTTTGCTACTGTTATGAATTGTAATGGAAATACCTGAAATGCGGGCTATTTGATATGTGACCCTGTGAAAGAATCACTCCACCCTAGTGAGGGTCATGACCCACAGGTTGGGAACCACTGCTCTGAAGTATGAACCAGAGGGCTGGCTGCCGTTCCTTGCTTCATGTCACGTCACCCCTTGGGCCTTAGTTTGCTCAACAAAGATGCCTTCGGTCAAATGGCTGCACAAGCCTGAGGCCCGTGACCAATGGAGACCAGGTATAATTCATACATATATGCAAATCATTATGAGATTTTTATTTGCAATTTTTTTTAATTTTTGTAACTTGACTCTGCAGTTCTCTCAGGTGTGAGTTTTACAAATGACTGCATGGAATCATCTAAGGGTTGGATAGCTCGTATTGTGGCATTTTAGATCCTAGAAATAACTCAGGAGCCATAGTGACATGTTGACTCTATTAAGGATGATGGAGAGATTATCTTGTGGAAAAGACACAGGAAATAGCTGGTGGACAGCCAGGGACTTAACCTGAACCACAGGCCTGAAAGAAAGAACCAAGCTTCTGAAATGTCAAGCTCCCGTGGACTTACAAAGTAAAGTAACAAGAACACTGCCTGGATCCTGTAGTTATGATGAGACCGTATTAATACTGCCAATTTCGTCATTAAACTCTGAATAAGAAAATGAACTCAGCATTATTCATCTCACACAGACACACCTACATCTTCATGCAGACTATTTGTATATAGTTTTAAAATACATGTTGTATGTTTGTTGAACTTAGATATATACATGTTATATGCTGGATCCAGGTTTTCACTGAGTAAATAATAACTATGTCCTTGTTATATATGCTGTGGGTGTGGTATACATTAAATGTCAAGAGCTTCTCCTTTGGGGAGTTCACACTGTTGTGGGAGACACAGGCAATTAGCAAGTAAAGTGTGTGTTCATAGACACTCAGTGGAAAAAATACTTCTGAAAAACTGAATTAGGGAGAATGGGAAAGGGCTTAATATGAAGCTGGGGAAAATGATCTCCTATATATTATCATGACTTAAACCCAAATAAACATCTCTGAAGCCAAGCTTATTGTGAGAGATAAGTGAATATCTGTTTAAATTATTTTTAATGTATTTATTTTATGTGTGTAGGTATTTGACCTGCATGTACATCTGTGAGCCACCTGCACATCGGGTGCCCACAGAGATCAAATGAGAGTCCCAGATCCTGGAGTTGGATTTACAGATGGTTGTGAACTCCTTTGTGGTTGCTGGGAATCAAACCTGGGTTCTCTGTAAGAGCAGTCAGTCAGTGTTCTTAACCACTAAGTCATTTCTCCAGCCACTGTATAAATTCCTGGTAAGAGAGTACAAAGCCTCAATCAGAAGAAACAGTTGGAATCGGATTGTACAGTCCACTTGTACCATACTGCCTGTCTACCATGTGATGGTTCGTGAGTTGGGGAAGGGGCTGGAAATTGAAACACACACACACACACAAACACAAACACACAAACACACAGAGACACAAGCCATCCTTGAAACAAGAATGCCAATTTTATTGTGTTCCAGGGCAGCTTATATAGGACTCTCCTTGACTAACGGCCACGCCCTAGCTCTCCGGATCTTTCAGCTGCAAGCCCACCAGAAACCACGCCCCTGCCATCAGGAACCCATGAGGGTCTCTGAGCAGCTGCAAGCACAGGAAAACAAGTTGTTTACTCCGGCAGGCAAGGGGTCATAGAAAATTCAGGGTCTGAGGGTCTGCAGTCCCCAACAACTGGGTAATTAACTTGCAGTTGACAGCAGGAGGTCCATTTTAGGTGCAGAACTTGAACTTGGAACTTCAGGCTTCATGGTAAGTGCTTGTTCCTTCCCATCACAATGCTGCATGACTGTTTCTGAAGCCAACCAAGCTCAGCTAGCCTCCATCATCACCTTGTGTTAGGTTCCCTTTGCATCCTGGTCCTCATTCAGGACAAACATCTCCGAAGCCCAACCCAGTTCCTGTTCTTCCTGATGATAATTTTCTCATGAAAGTTAGAAATTTCAGACATCATGCCATTTGTATATCTCCCATTTTCCCTTCAGTTAAGGCTGTTAGCCGATTCTTTTTAATCATCCCTTTTCCCATCGACCTTGAAGACCCAACCATCCTCCAGTTCCTCGGGCTGAGATCCTGACAGCAGGGTCATGCTGCTAAGTCCGGGCACCTCCCAGAGGAATCTCTTCTTTCTGCAGTGAGAATCCCAGGCCTCAGCTCTGCCTGACATCTTGGCTTCAGGGCTGAGAACTGAAACTAATTCCTGTGCCAGAGAACATTAAGTGCTTACTTAGCACCAAGGGGAACGTTTTCTAAATAATTAATTGGGAGCTCGGAATCCTCCTGGACTGTGCTCATTCCTGAAATCCACCCTGAAGGATGCTTTGTGGACCCATCCGTAATTATCACCGGAGACAGGAGCTGTATCTCTGCCTCATATGCTCTTGATTTTACTTTATTCTTCTCTAAGTAATATGTGTGTATGTGTTGTGTGTGTGTGTGTGTGTGGTGTGTATGTGTGATGTGGTGTGCATGTGTGTGTGGTATGTGTAATGTGTGTGTGGTGTGTGTGTGTGGTGTGGTGTGTGGCATGGTGTGTGGTGTGTGGTATATATGTGTGTGGTGTGTGTGTGTGTGTGGTGTGTGTGTGGTATGTGTGTGTGTGTGGTGTGGTGTGTGTGGTGTGTGTATGTGTGTGTGGTATGTGGTGTGTGTGGCGTGGCATGGTGTGCGTGTGTGTGTGTATGTGTTTACAGACACGATGTAGTTTCTAAAGATTTATTTTTGATTACATAAAAAACGAACCAGGTTTTCTCTGGCGATCCAGTCCCCAGATGTGCCCACTGGAATCTGTCCTTGGCCCCACTGTTGCTTACACCCCTGCTCACCCCACCTCCAGCCCTTTGCCTCTCAGTTTTTGTTTCGGGGCTTAGTATATCAGACTACCAGTGACGCAGAATCTGAACAAAGCAGGCCCGTATCAAAGCATACCTGAGTAAACAGTGGGAAAAAA
>PVIU01012883.1:0-58258 GCA_004026605.1 Ondatra zibethicus | reverse complement strand
AGGTTTCTTTACCTGTAGAAACATGCCCAGAGAAGCCAAATAGCAAGGTGAACCCAAAGAAAATCATATATAGATCCTCTTGGAAAGTGGAAGCAAACAGGATTGTCAGGCAAAAGGTGGAAATACGGGTGTGGGGATAGAGGTGGGGGTAGGAGGGTGAGGGGAGGGGAGAGGGGGAAGGAGAAGGGAGAAGGGAAGGACTGGGGAGAGCTTGGGGGAGTGGGAAGGTGGAGATGGAGGAAAGGTGGATATTGGAGAAGGGAATAAGATATCTACATTATTGGAGTCATTTTAGGACTGGCAAGATACTTGGCTCTAGAGGAGATCCCAGGTGTCCACAGGGATGTCCCCAGCTAGGTCCTTGGGCAGCAGAGGAGAGGATGCCAGAACTAGCATTGCCCCATAGTCACGCTGATGAATATCTTGATCACATCCATAGAAATTTTGTCCGATGGATGGAAATAGAGACAGAGACCCACATTCACACCAGAGCAATGGATTGAGCTCCCAAGGTCCAGTGGAAGAGCAGAAGGTGGGAGAAGATGAGCAAGGAAGTTAGGACCACGAGGGGCTGGACCACCCACTGAAACAGTGTGCCTGATCTAATGCAAGCTCACCAAATCCAGCTGGACCAGGACTGAATGAGCATATGATCAAACTGAACTCTCTAAATGTGGCTGCCAATGAGGGCAGAATGAGAAGCCATCAACAATGACACTAAGACCTATATCCTCTGCATGTATTATCTTTTTGGGAACCTAGTTGATTTGGATGCACATCTTCCTAGGACGGGATGAAGGGGGGAGGGCCTTGGACTTCCCACAGGGCTGGGCACCATGCCCTCTTTTAAGGAAGCAGCGGGAGGGTACTGGGAAACGGGAGGAAATGTGAATTCTTTTTTTTTTTTTGAATGGAAAAAAATAAAAGAATATGGGAAAAAAGAAACATGACATATGTTTCATTGTTCATAATTTATCTAATATGAGGCACTTTGTTATAATATCCTAAATAGACTAAGACTGATAATCAAGTAATGATAAAATGTGACATATGTACCCACACTGGAACATCAGTTAGTCTAAAAACAGAAGGAAATCCAGTGGTTTGGGGCACCATAGGTGAACCAGGAGGATTGTATACTAACTGAAGTAAGTCAGCACAAGACAAACATGTCTGGATTGTACTCAGTAGTGAATGGAAGAAAGTAGAGCTCAGAGAAGTAAATGGTGGGCTGACAGTTTCCAGGGTTGGGCCCTCAAGGACCTAACACAAAACATGACAAGTTAACAACACACCATTTTTTACCTAAAAAAGCATGAAATAACAAAGGATAGTCAGTTTGACTCAGTCTTTCTACAAGAATACATTATTAAAACACCTATCACATACACATGTACTATACCGAAAACCTATCAATTAAAATTTGTAAATATTTTACAGCAAAAATAGATGAATGTTCGTTAAAATGAAAATAGTGTAAGTACCAAGGAGATAAAATGCTAGAATGGAGCTATGATAAGAAAAGTTCAATTAAAATTATCTCTGAAGCAAGTAGAAATGTTTGCAGTTTCCAAAGGAAATATAAGACATATAAAATGATCTAATGAAAATTTAAAACTTAGAGTGATAGAAGGGAAATAAATAGTTCAACAAGTGGACTGAAAATTATCAATGAATTAAAAGGTAGTGATCAGAAAAGTGGGAGTTTTGTGACTAAGCAGGCTATCTACAAGCAATATGCTTATTTCAAATATAACAAAATTTATGAATTTATAACAGAAAGATTAAAAAGTAGATCCTATAAGCATTAATCAGATAAAATAAATACTAAATATAGCACTAAATGTACTTTGAAAAAATATTACTACAGACAGAAAGGGACATTACATAGTTGAAAAAGCAATGTCAATCTACCAAGGATACACATAGAATTCATTGATTAAAAATGAATTAGAATTGAATTATGAAACATTGTAGGAAATATACCATAAATTTATTCATTTTCAACCAATTTCTTTTCTTTTGAATTTCCTTATTTTTCATTCATTGTACTTTAAGAAACAAGAAAAGAGGAGCAATAAGTGTGCCAAACATAGTGTTTGTAATTGAACTAAAATTTTTGGCTATCTAATTACACAAACACAGAGATATGACCAGGCAATTAAGCTTTATCATATAAGAAAAGGATGTCAGTGACCTTGGATACAGGGTGAAGAAATAAAATTGTGTTACTATCTAATAAAGCTTCATTCGTAGGCTCTAGTGATGGAAGCATATGTTTAGCTCCCAAGATGTGTTGGTCACAGGAGGCTTAGCAGTCAGAGCTTGTGTGGAACTGAGCAGTCACGTCTGGTGTTTTATTAAAAGGTAAATCTGCTGTGGAATAAATCTTCTCTACACTGTTAATATATATTACTCTCAATGGTTAATAAAAAACTGACTAGCTGGTAGCCAGGCAGAAAGTATAGATGGAATGGTCAAACTGAGAATGCTAGGTGGAAGAAGGGTGGAGTCAGCAGATTTTCCAGGTGACTCAGAGGGAGCAAGACTTGCTGGGGACATGTAAAGCCACAAGTCATGTGGCAATACATAGATTAATAGAAATGTGTTGCTTTAAGTTGTAAGAGCTAGTTAGCAATAAGCCTGAGCTATTGATCAAGCATTTATAATTTATATTTAGTCTCTTGTGGTTATTTGGGAGTGACACAGGAAAACTTCACCTACATAAACTGGTAAATGCTATCATGTTTTAGGAAATACAACTTGCATGACCATAGGTTTTAGAACTGTATCATTTATAAAATGATTAAGATAATTATTTAGAAGAAGAGAAATCTTCTGAACATCAGGATGTTAACTACATCTTGGGATCAAAAGGCCCCTATGTAGATAATGGTAAGAATTTTGAAGAAATTGAACTTGTAATATCATTCTACAGAATATGTGTTATTTCAGCATTAGGCCACAACATCTAGTAATCAAAACTACTTCCCATGGAGGTACTCATCTGACCACAGAGTGCTGAGCAGGCCTTGGTTGGGCAGAATTCAATGTTCAATAAACAGCTGACTGGGTCAAATGAGCTGGGCCTCAAATCCCATAGCTGGGCAACTAGAAGACATCAATATTAATGGATTGTCATCACTTCAACTGTTTAGTTTTACTAATCTCATTTCTCAATAATGATTTCCCTTGACTCTACCTTGAAAATAAAATATATAATTCTTAAATAAAACAACTTAGACTTTTTTACTTCATATTTTAATCTGTGACTTTGATTTCATAAAAAACAGTCTTTCAAATAATACAACCAACCAGGGTCCTTATTGCTTATTTAGTAGTAAGTATTACTTCGAGTTACTGTGAAAGTTATCTAGGTAATTTTGAACCACTTTTAATTAGGAATGTATAATTTTCTTTAATGGTGTGTTTCAGGAAGAAAAATATTCAAAGATATCATTATACAAAAGTAGCTCATGTTTTGAAAAGTAAAATGTAAATGATGAATGAATGTGCCATGACAGAAGCTAAATGTGTGTCTTTAAATAATTCTTTTAAAGAATATACACAGTAAATCAACAGATAAAATATAACTATACAGAAGAAAACTATATGCCCCCAATTCTAAAAATTAGATATTTTGAGAAAACTCACAGCAGTTGTAATTATAGAGAGCATGGCAGCTTTCAGTGTTCACAACAGCAAGTCTAGAAGAGTCAGAGGTCTGTCCAAGTCCCAGAACACTACAGGCCAGCTCTGTGACATATATATTGAGAGACTGCATCTCATAAAGCCACAAATACACAAAGCATGGCAACATAACAGGAGAGCTCATTTTCATTGCATTAAATCTGATTTTCAAGTCTGACCCCTGAGATGAGCAAGGAAGCAAAATACAAGTACATGAATGTGAAGATTAATACAAGTACATACAAGTACATGAATATGAAGATTAATACAAGTACATACAAGTACATGAATGTGAAGATGAATACAAGTACATACAAGTACATGAATGTGAAGATGAATGCTTCTGCCTGGATAAGAAGGACAAGCTTTATCATGTCCACCATGACATTTATGAAAGAGGTGGTTATCAAGCCGTTTTTGGACTTGTTGATTTTCTTAAAAGTTTTTAAAGGGAGAAGAGACTGATAGAGACTGAGAGTGCACCAACAAGCACAGTTAAGTGGCATTTTACTTCAGCACAATTGTGATTTTTGACATTTTATTCCAGAAACTAGAAGTGGGATAGCCGTCTTCTGGTAAGAGTTATGTTCCTTTATGAGGCCCTGGAGATACGTTCTCAAGGCTCTTTAAGATTTGTGATGTATTTTGCAAAGTATGTAAGTAAACAAATATTTTTCTCTTAAGTCTATGAAGTACTGGAAAGAAATATGTCTGACGAGGTTCTTTGTGATGTATATGCGTAAGATTAAGGGAATGCCTCAGAGCCACATTGTGTTCTCATGAAATGGTTTGAAAGGAAAATACTAAGTAGCATATAAATCCAGGAATTCTTGTGTCTGCTCTATTGAAAAAAAATGGCTCCATGCACTGTTGACATGTTTGTTTTATTGAGAAAATGGCTCTATGAACTGCTGACTTATCTGCTTTGTTGAGAAAATAGGTCTATGCACCATTGACAAGTTGATTAAATAAAGACAGAGGGAAAATGAGAAGCCTGATTGCATTTGTTAAAACTCATGGGAACAACTGCATCCAGGAATGACATGCTAAAAACTTAGAATTCATCTGATGTGATGACAAAAGCATAATTGGGAGAAGCGGGGCAGTTGCCTAAATCTAAGGAAAGTCAGTCTTCATCCCTGTGGCCAGGGCCACTCATCAAGAAGTAACTATAACTGCCATGCTGGGTGTGCACAATTTCTAACTCTATCTTGGTGAGATGAGGCATATTTCTTACCTCCAATTCAATTTTCTCACCTGAGGTAAGTTTATTAATAAAGTAGTTATATTTGTGAAGATTTGTCATTCAACACAAAGCATAGCTTAATTAATGATTTTTCATTATTGTTAACTTCTCAATCATATGCTAGCCATTGCTGCTATTGAAGAACAGGTTCACAGTGAAGCAATGGAACTAGAGGCCAGAATCCATCACTGCCTTATTTAAATTTTATAAATGGTCTGACATGTTTTGTTTGGCAGACTATATTTAGCTCCAGAACATTTTTGTTTTCATATTTTGAATTATTTCTCAATGCACAAAATTAGATTTCACAAACAAATCTCAACCATCAGCTTTCTCTAAAATGTGAAATATGTGGTAATATTAATTTTGCCAACTCAAATGTCAACCATTAGGGTCAAGTTAGAGCTATTCTCTTTTAAAAGTCAATGTGTGTGTGTGCGCGAGCACATGTGTGTATGCTGGTGTCTGATGTGGCATTCCCCTCTGTATGCTGTGACTATCATTGGTGAATAAAGAAACTGCCTTGGCATGTTGTTAGGGCAGAACTTAGGTAGGTAGAAAAAAATAAGCTGAATGCTGGGAGGAAGAAGGCAGAGTGAGGGGAGAAGCCATGTAGCCCTGCTGACACAGATGCTGAAACTTAGCCGGTAACCCACTACCACTTGGTGATACACAGATTAATAAAAATGGGTTAAATTAATATGTAAGAGCTAGGCAATAAGAAGCTAGAGCTAATAAGCCAAGCAGTGATTTAAATAATACAGTTTCTGTGTGATTATTTCAGGGCTGAGCAGCCAGAAAAGAACAAGTGGCCTCCCTCCAACAGGTGTCTGTGTATTTCTATGTTGGTGAATATGCACATACACAGAAGTGTATACAGCTTCAGGAATACTTCTCAAAGAGCCATCCACTTTGTTTTTCAAAACAGGGTCTCTCAGTAGAACTATGTCTCACTGACCAGGCTAGAGTGTCTTATCAATGAGCCCCAGATTTCTATTTGTCTATTTTTCCTCTGGGTCCCCTCTGTCTCCACTGGCTCAAAACTGGGATTATGAATGTAGGCTGCTATGCCCAGTGGTTTTTTTTTTCCCCCAATGGGTGCTGTGATCAAATTCAGGTTCTCATTCTAATAGAAGACAACACTTCACTGACTGAGACCATTCCAGAGCCCCAGACTTTCCTCATTTTGTTAAAACTCTCAGGTTTGCTAAAGTTTACACTCAGTAACAACAATGAGGACAAAAATTTGAAATTATCATTGAAATTGCAAAATGTGTATAAAACAATTATTTTCCTTTGATTTTCACCCCTGTGGGAGGTGGGGGTTACAAGGCTTGCTTATTTTATCTCAAATGTGTCTTAATTTTTGTCGGAACTCTAGAGGAAAACGAAGTGAAGGGGTTTCTAAGCTCCGCTGCTTATTTGATGCCATCAGTCATCTCTCTCTGTGTTGGTTCCTCTGCAAGAGTAAAATAATGGAACATGAAAGACAGAATGTATGCATGCTCATGAGTCTTAAATAAAAATGTTCATTTGTCTCAAAAATCATAGTTTCTTAATGTGTCCAATTTAGAAGTATGCTAGTAAATTGTTTTTTATAATTAAAAACTTTAATTTCTATGTTCATTTTAATAGTGTCTACTTTTATATTTTTTAAACCATACAAATAATTCCTCAGGGGACTGGCATAGAATTTTGCCTTCTTTGGGAAGAATTTGCTGTGCTTTACTGATTAGTGTATATATTTTTGTTCAACTTTTTTATAGTGTGTGTGTGTGTGTGTGTGTGTGTGTGTGTGTGTGTGAGTGTGAGTGTGAGTATAACCATGGTTGAAGGGAGAAACTGAAAAGCTGAAGCATTATTCTCTCATATGAAGTTTGTTATTCTTGATCCACTCCTGTTCCAGTATCCTTCAGACTTCTATACTTTATTATGTCCTTACCATCTTACTACTGATGTTTTTCTTTGTGAATGCCTGATGAAGGAAAGAAGGAAGGGAGGGAGGGAGTGTTACAGGATGAGGAGGGCCTGCTTGTTCATCCCAGCCACCTGGCTAGCTTAGCCCTTAAATAACCACACAGAAATTGTATTAATTAAATCACTGCCTGGCCCATTATCTCTAGCCTCTTATTGGCTAACTCTCACATCTTGATTTAACCCATTTCTATTAATCTGTATATCGCCATGTGGCAACAGGGAAAGATTTTAACCAGCGTCCATCTCAGGCAAAGGATCCATGGCATCTCTCTTGCCACCCTCCTTCCTCCCAGCATTTAGTTCTGTTCCCCTCCCCACCTAAGTTCTGCCCTATCAAAAGGTCAAGGCAGTTTTTTTTATTCATTAATCAATGAAAGGACCTCCTACACCAAGGGAGGAAGGGAGGGGAGAGGGAAGGATGGAAAAAGGGAAGGAGTGTGGAAGGAAGGGAGAAAGGAAAGTGGACAGGAATGGAAGGGAAGAAGAAAAGAGGAGAGGAGAGAATATGAGACGAGACAATATAACGCAAAACAAAAAGAAATCTTTTCTAGAATATCTTTCAAGTTTCCATTTTATTTTAATTGAGACAGCACATCTACAGACTATCCACAAGATCCTAGATATGTATGCTCTACTTTTCATTCCCAGTATTTCTGCTGCTCAGGTCCTTATAATCACCCTCCTTAACTACAGTGTATATTCTTCCAACTGGCATTCTTAACTAAAGTTCCTGCTTCTGTAAACAATTGTATAAAAGCACTGTGAGAATTATTTTCTAAAGTAGGAGTCTGCTGTATTAGTTCATTTGTTGGTTTACAAGTAATAGACACGCAGTTTGAGAAAAATTGGAAATTTCATATTGAGAGCACTACAGTGTGTTCTTTTAGACCCAACATTAGAACATTTAGACTTTCTGTGAGTCATGCCCTCCCTTCTGGTAATTGCTTTGTTATTTCTTCACATGAGACAACACAGTTTTTGCAGTTTCCATGACACAAAATATGATCATATACGTTGTGAAAGCTCTGCAGCTTTACTCCACAATGCTCTCTTAGTTTCAAGTCCAAAATGGGAAGTGATCTGGCAGCCCTAGTTCCTACTATTCACCAGAAACTGCATGGATTGTCATCATGTTTGTTAGAACCATTCTAAATATATGATTTCCCAGTGGCGGAGAAGGAATGGTGCTCAGAGAGAAGGGGAATGAATATTTCCAAAGAAGAGCACTTAGACAGAAAAGCAATTAGACTACCACTAAATTTTTGTTCAGCGTTGCTTTCTTTCTTTCTTTTTGTTCTCCTACAATGATCCTCTGTGCTGCTTAGTTTCTATTGTAAACCTGACAACCTGGAGCAAAAGACCTGTTAAAAGCCAACCTCAGTTGAAGAACTGAATCCATCAGATTGACCTGTGCCCATGTCTGTGAGAGACTGTCTTGATTGTGGGAAATCCCAGCCCATTGTGAACGACACCATCCTCAGGCAGGTGGGCTTGGGGTATACAGAAAGTGAGCTAAGGATAAGCAAGAGAATAAATCAATAAGCAGTGTTTCTCCATATTTTATTCTACAGTTCCTGTTTTAGTCACTACTCTAACTTCCCTCAATGATGGAACATAACCTAGAAGTGTAAGTAGAAATGAACCCTTTCCTACTCTAAGGTTTGTCACAGCAACAAGAATAATACTAGAACATCCAGACAAGAGAAATATTCAAGGAAAATTTCCAACTACTACTCTTAGCAGTACAATAGTAGCACCAATACTGTAATATATATATATATCTGCATGCCTGGTACTCATGGAGGTCAGATCCCTTGAACCTGACCAATACAGACAGCTATGAGTAACCATGTATTTGCTGGCAATCCAACCCAGGTCCTACATAGAAGCAGTCAGTGTTTTTAACCATGGAACCATCCCTCCAGCTACTTAATACTGCTTTTTCCTTATTCTTTGGTAAATGGTATTTATTGGCTTTGAGTTTTTTATCCATTCTCCACATGTTTATAACTTGAGTGTAAGTCAGTAGCTACAATTGGCTTTCCTTGCAATTAGCAACCCCACCCCCAACAGTCACCATCTACTCCCTACGTACATTCTTCCCATCCTTTCCCACTGAGGCTTTGTGGGAAATAAATAAGAGTAATATGAGAGAATCCAACTCATAAATCCAGGTTTTGTGATCAAGTTATAATGTACTGTAGATTATAATAAGCCAAGATTTCCTACAGTAAGTAGAATCTACTATAGTTATTCTTAACAGTGTCTTTCCATTCATATTTAGTGTTTTCTTATGATTAAAGAGAAGCTATACATTTCAGGGAAGGATGCCATCAAGGAGATGTGGTTGAATTACCCAAGAGTGCTCTAAACACTGTGATGTGTGGTAGAAAATCACTGTCATCTTCTTCCTTTCATCTGTGAAAACCACAAATCCTCTGCATAGGTCACTGTGAACATCTCCTGCTGCTTCTATGTGATTTCAGCTCTGCTGAATGTATTTACATAGTGCTTAGTTCCTTGTGAAAAGACAAATGCCATGTATAGATGTTTCTGACAGCTTGATATACAAAACTACAGTTTGGCTATTTCAAGGAAGGAAAGAAAAAGAATCAATGAGACAATAAATAAGAATATTTGAAAGAAGGAACAGTTGAGAATGAAGTCAGTAAGAAAATATTTCTGTGTCATTTGCCTCTCCACCATGCACATGAACTCACACAATCAATACTAGACAGTAAAAGATGACTTTTCCTTTTCTGAAAGAATATCAACTTTGTTTATAGCCTTATTTCTTAATTTTGTATGTTTAATTTTCACATATAAATGTAGTTTCTACACTTTATTGGAAAGAAAATCTCATGCAACAGTGTGGGTGTGGAAGTCAGAGAAGAGCCTACAAGATTTGGTTCTCTCTTTCCACCTCAGTTGGTCCTGGGTGTTGAATTCAGGTCATCAGCCTTAGTTACAAGTATTTTTACCCACTAATCTATCCTGCCCATGCTATACTTTTATTTATTTAGCTGTTCCTTTTTCTCTTATGCAGGAAAAGTGCATATCCTTCAATTACTGGTAATTCAGTAGAAGGTGAGGTAAATTTTTTTTTTGATGTAGGATACAAAAGAATATTTTTAAAAGTTTATTATTGTAAATGACATTTTAAAGACACTTTAATGTCTGAACTGAATAAATGAGGAGTCCAACTATAGTATTTTAGTGAATTCTTATTAAGCAGAAAACAATTAACACTTATGTTTATGCTGTGTATTTCCACATTACTGCTTTGAAAAGGTCACAAACCAAAGCTTTTCTCTAAAATTAAAATACTTGTCTATTAAGAATCCATAAGATACATGTAAGGGCACAAACACAAAAGCACCTTAATTATCAGAGCTATGGTACTCTCATTATTACATGACTTTCCCTGGAAAGACACGATGAACATTTCCTTTACCATGCTCTGATTGCTGCACATGTTGTGCATATCAAGCTATTGCATTATGCCTCATAACTATGCATACATATTAAGTTTAAAAGTGAAAAATACCTGACAATGGAAATAGTTAATATATAGAAGTAGTTTCAGAAAATAATTCTAACTAAAAATAAAATTGAATAAATAAAATGACTTCTGTGTTTGTTTTCTAACATTTGCATTGAAGTTCAACAATACAGGTAGAAGGGTAAACATTGAAAGCTCTTTGGTCTTCTGAAGAAAATCACCTCTTAGGATCCATCAATGCATCTTACCTGATGGGACTATTACCCTAGTGTTTCCGTGGTGATTTTATACATCTCGCTTTGTTTTTATCCCCTTCCTTCTTTTGTCTTTCTTTCTCTTTGAAAATTACCTGTAACTTTATTGATTTTTAGAAATTATAGTGAGATAATTTATAAACAAAGATTACATACATTTACTGTGTACATCTTGGTCTCTTAAGGCTTCCAGTGGTGGGACTGGAACAGAAACCCAGCCACGACACCTTAGATATACAATTTGTTCTGCTTAAAATATGTGCCGGGGTAAAGGTCCTGCAGAACTTGTGGAATGGCTGGCCACTGACTGATCCAACTTAACACCCATGCCAGGAAATGTAGCCCTTGCCTGACACTGCATGGAGGGCAATGAACCAAAGGCTGAATGACCCAGAGACTTAGGACCAAAAAAAAAGTCAATGAAATGATCCTTATGATATTCTCTAATATAGTGGTAGATCTGAGCCTAGCATAGCATAATTGTCTATTAAAGAGGCTTCATCCAAAAATGGTAACAGCAGAGTCAGAAATGCATCCTCTCAAATGAGGCAGAGCTCAGGGTAATCCTGTGGAAGAAGGGATGGAAAAGAGGAAGGATTGTAGGAGCCAGAGGTTTCAAGGACACCGCAAGAACCTGGCCCACAGAATCAATTAACTAAGGCTCAGAGGAGCTCACAGAGACTGAACCAACAATCAGGGGGCCTGTATAGGCCTGACCTAGATCCTCTGCATATATGTTATGATTGTGAGATTCAATAGCGGAAGTTGGGGCTGTCTCTGAGATTTTTGCCTGTTTGGGGACACTTTTCCTCCTACTGGGTTACTTTGGCAAGCCTTAATATGAGGGGATGTGCCTATTCTTGTTGTAACTTGTTATGCCATGTTTGATTGACATCCTTCAGAGGCCTGTTCTTTCCTGAAGGGAAATGGAGGAATAGTGGATCTGGGAGAGAGGAAAAGTGGAACTGGAAAGAGAGAAGGGAGGGTAAAATATGGTCAGGATGAAATATATGAGAGAGGAATAGATTAATTAATTGGGAAAATTTTTAAAAGTGTTGATATTTCAAATGAAGATGTCATTAAGCAATAAAACACAAACTACACTATATATATATATATATATATATATATATAATATTCTAGATTATTTTACTTGTAGCTGGATTTTTAAGCTCATTTCACCCATTAAAAATCACAAATAATATGATAACCAACATGAACATGAGAACATCTCTTTAGTAAGTTGTTCTCATTTTTTATATATGTTCCCTGATATGATATAATTGGATCATATGATAGATATATTTTTAGTTTTTCAAGGACCCTCCATTTTGTTCTGTATAATAAGTGTATACTAATTTACATTCTTATTAGCAGTAAATGAAACTTCCTCTTGTCTATATCTCACCAGCACTTAAGCTGGTTATGTTCTGTTATTTTGATAATAGTCATCCTAATTGGCATAAGATAGGCTCTCAGAGCTTTGATTTGCATTTCTATAATGGCTAATGATGTTGAGCAATTTTTCTAAATATTTGCAAGGCTATTTGTGTTTCCTCTTCTGAGAAGCATTTATTCAAATTAATTTTACTTATTTAATTTATTTCATTGTAATTCTTCCATGAAAACGTTACTTCTCCACTTCTTTCTTCTGTCCTTTCTTCCTATTCATGTACACTCATGAGGTTTATATCATCTTCATCATAATCATCATTATTATTTTGATTACTGTGTAAGCTCTTCCAACTTTGGCCATCATCATGGCTGAAAGAAAAATTGCAACTCCCGTTTCATTTGTCTCAAACCGGCAAAGCTCGTTAATGAACACATTATCAGATATCATTTGTGTAACATTTTTAATAGTCTGCTATAGCAATTTATCATGATCAAATATTTGACAAGAAGCTAGAGGATAGTGTACAAAACTTTTTTTCAATATTCTATAAACACATGAAAAAGCCATAAAGACAAGGATGACTATTGTCACAAGCAAGAGGAAAGTGGGGTCACATGAACAAGTATGATATGGAATTTTGTGTGTGCTACTGGAACTTAAAATGATAAAGCAATAGAAACAGCCAACAATAACCCAAAATAACTGTTGTAGCAATCGTAATGTCTTTTGTGACATTTCTGTTGCTATCCTGGGGTTGCTTTATGGTTAACTTGAAACAAAACACATGAGAAATTATAAGACATTCCAATTCTGTCAGTATCAATATCTCGAGAGTCAAGTTTTTCAATATGGGAGACAAAAGAATAAGTTACTAATTATCCTAATTTTGAATTCCAAATATCAAAGTGAACTCCTGAGTATTTACCACATATTTTTCTACTTATCTGTGTCCATGAAAGTCTCCAAAAGAAATAACTAAGTAAAAACCACTCAGTATACTAGTAGGGCTTTCCATATACCAGGTTCCACTAAATGGAATTGGGGCTCCTTGAAGAAATGAATCTAGGTCTAGTGTAGGGAAAACATAAACTGCACTAAGAAAGTCGAGTTGGATTGCAAGATGTGACTACAAATGTCAGTTTGTCACAGCACAGCAATAGATGTAAGTGCAATGGAACTCTGAAGAGACACCTCCCTGTGATGACTTTTCATAGTCTTCTACGGGGTGGCTCTCAAATAATCCCTACCAGTTAACACACAGTGGCTTCTCTGCCATCCAGCAGACACTTCTGGTGAAGCCTTGATTCTAGTCTTAGGTCCCTTTCTTGGGCATACATCTCAGTGCTCTGGTTAGTGGTTGATGTTTCTTTCCTACTATACCTAAATTCTTTAGTGCTTTGCTTATTTTTTACTGTGTAATCCCTCATTATTTCAATCTACCTTTATTGCTAACAACTCCTTCTATTCATACCTTCTTCTATTAGTACTACTTGATTATGGCTTCTGGTTGAGCTTGGACTGGCAAAAGTAGTAGTATGAATGGGACCAGAGTGGCCATGAGATACAGCTGTTAGGACTGGTTGATAACTGCAAATTCTTGATTATCCTCTGTTTTGTATATCTTTAAAATTATCTATAATAAAAAGACAGCTAAAGGCAGCTTTCCTAATTCTTTTTTCTGTGATGAAACATGAATATTCATAGTGAGTCATAGAGAAAAAAAAAAGAAACCACAGAAAGAGTTCAACTCAGATTTTTTCTCCCAAAAGAGTGTGCTCCAAATTTGTTGAAAACTGAAGTTTAGTTTATGGAAAATTTTATCTATCAGATTTATAGGATGATCCAAATATACGTACAGAGTAATTAAATTATTCAGAGGCCCAAGAGGAAGCAGACTATACATTCAAATTAGTCATTCAAAGAAGGCTGAATAAAGAGAGTATTTTTCTGTATGTTTGGAGGGGGGTTGCAAATGGTGAGAGGGAGGATGACGTCAGGTATCAATTCTCGCCTTCTGCTTTGTGACCACTATATACACCAGACCTGTTGATGCAGGAACTTTAGGAGCTTCTCCTGTTTTCCTGCCCATTTCACCATAGGAGCACTGGAATTACGGAGATGCTGTGCTGTACACACCTTTACATGGCTTATCGTGATTTGAACTCAGGTATTTATGCTTATGGCACAAGTACTTTACCCACTGAGCCACTTCCTCAGCCTGAGAATACTATTTATCCTAATAAATGACAGGCACTGTGAACATACTAATAGGATAGCTCTTTTGCAGCTAGGGCCACCGATGTAAAAACAAGGAAATTTGGTGTAAGTATTCTAAAAAGAACTTTACCTTGCAAGTTCACATAGCATAAAATCTGAGATAACTCCATAGGAGGGTTTTAACATTTCTTCCATCCTTTATTAAGGTCTACTGCTGTATCTGACTAGAAACCAGCAGAATGGACTCTGGATACATCTGTGTAGGCAGATCAAGGTCTCTGAACAAAGATTAAAGTGGTTTGGGTGAAGACTTCTAGAGAGAGCAAGAGAAGTGACAGTACAAAGATACAAAAGATAATATTCAGGAACTACTAATAATTGATAACACTGAGCAGTAGAGAACAGAGTGGAATGATAGGAAGAATAACAAACAGATACATTCTTGTGCCTAGTAATACATTGACAAAATCATGTTCAAAGAAGTACATGTTGAAAGGGATTACATAAACTCACAATAATAGCACTAAAATGAGAACATAACCATGTCAAATGTTCGGAGAGATATATCCCTAATCATAAGAAGAGATTATTGCATAATCTTTCACAGATACTGTAGCTCCAAGGACATCTACCAGAGATACACAAGCACATAGTTATTCCCATAGCTTGAAGAGAATGCTAAAATCCTTGTTATTTGCTAAGCTGATTGTTTAAAAAATGGTAGCTTAACATGACCGAGTCCATTTTCTCTTCCATAATGTGAGTCAAGGTAGCTTATAAGTCAAATTTCATGTGATCAAATCTATTGTGAGTTCCCTAATCCATTTCATTATTTGTCTCTTCATTTGCAAGTCTTAGCCCGCTATAACCACCTTTTCATAACAAATAGAGCATGGTAGAACTAATCTCAGACTTTTTTTTTTTACATAGCTGTCTAATGATTTCAGTTCATTTATTTCTCCATTTGGATTTTAGCCCTTCCCCACTAAAAAGATGCCTGTTGGATTTTGTTAACATTGGGCTAACTTGCAAAATAAATTGATTAAATTGGTTATGTCTTCAGAACATCATTATGAGCCACAAATTTTTAAAAATTCCCATTCCTGGGGCACTGCAAACAGATGGGGCATAGACGTAACTTGAGGACAAGCCTCATCATGTGATGTTTGCCCTCACACACAAGAGTAAACTATCAACAAGAGAAGGTAAACTGCAGAATGGGAAACATCAGGAATTGGCACAGATAGACTTAAACTTGCTAATTCATGATATAATTTCTATATAAAACCCAGAAGAAGCAAGATTAAATAAAGAAAATGGGCAAAAGACTTGAAGTGGCAGCTGACTCTATACTGAGTAAAACCTCTTTGGGAACAGACCCTGTAGGGCAGGGGTAAATAGATACATGTAAGGGAGTGCTCTATGGAAACCAGCTCAGGCTAACTGCCCTGGTGGTCATCTGAACACAAGAGAACAGAGAACTAATATATGTAGACCCCTTAATGCAGTATGGTTTAAGCCTAAAATTAGCTATCACACAGAACAAAAGCAAGCAAACACATATAGATGAAGTGCATATAGATGAAATGTTTTAAAAAGCACACACACATATACTCTTAGGATATATATGGATGTGATATATATATGAGTGTAATGAAGTTTTCTAAACTATGGGGAAAAGTACATGGCTGATGGAAATACCATTTGGTGCAAACTCTACAGGTGACAGTATTGAAATATGTGTAATCATTGGAAATCAAATACCCGATGATTCAGTTATCCCACCTTTGGGGCTGTATCTTGCATTTGTTGTTATAGATCAATATACCATATACATTTGATTGTTAATTAGAAATCTATTAGAAAAAGCCAAAGCATTTAAACTACAACTTATCCATAATGATCCACTGTGGAACTACAAAAATAAATGGTGGTTTCTCCATAAACTCTTTAGTTTATTATGATGTGTTACTAAAAAAAATGCTCCTATGTATAATAATCATTTCAACATAGATTAACAATAATAATAAATTAGATTAAATAAATATTTAAAACCCAAATATACCCAGCGTACTTAACAACCTTAATTATATACTGCTGGTAGAAATAATGAAAAGAGGGTCTAAATAAATTTAGAAGCATACAATCCTCATATACTGGAATAATGTGATTTAGTAAATCTTAAATTTGCCCCAAATTCCTTATGCTAATTTCTATTTAAAGGTGTGCATGTAACCATCCATATATGTATACATGTATAAGCCATTGGAAAATCTATATAGAAAAGAAAAGGACAGAAAATGACTAAACCTATATTGAAAGAGAAGACATCCTACGATCTGTGGTACTTGTGGGCATGTGATGTTGACATGGACTCCTGTATCCCCATGACTGAGAATCAGGAATCAGTCTGTTCAAGCAGACACAATGGGTTATTTAAAAAGTTACACAACGGATTCAACAGAAAATGGATAGGTAGACTTGAAGATGGTCTTATTTAAAAACTTAATTCTTTGAGAATTTCAAGCATTCGTACTAAATATTTTCACCATACCAACCCTTGACTCACCCCACTATATCCTCTTCTTTTCCTTTTCCTGATTTATTGAAGCCAATTAGCGCTGTCAGTATTGCACATGGGTATAGGGCTGGTCATCCATGGAAGCACAGACAACCAATCAGGTTTCATATGGTCAGAGAAAACTGACTCTCCCTCCCCATTCAGCAGTCGACCAGCAATTACTGCTAAGCTAAGACTGCGCACCCTTTCCCCACCCTTTCTGGACTATGATTAGCTTAATTGATTGTGCTTGTGCAGGTTTACACAGGCACGGATACTTATTTCAAAATAAAAGCTAATAAGAATCATTATAAAAACTGTTTGTGTAATATGCTATTGATTTGTGAGGAAGCAGGATACAAAGTAAAACTTTTGTTTTTGTTTGAATGTGTACAACAGAACTCCAAATGGTTACTAGTAACAGTGATTGCCTGTTCTTTGTACATTAAGTGTCACAATGGGAGACAACAATGAAAGGGAATTGCATTTTATCTAACTTAACCATGTTAATCAATTTATTGATCAAAAACTAAATATTAATTATTATATTGGGCATAGAAGTCACTACAATTATTATGTACTATCCCTGTCATTCATAAAAATCAATTAATGATATGTTAAGAAACAGACTGGCCTAATGTTGGTTTGAGAATATGTATTCAGCTATAACTAGTAGTATTTCATTCTTATATTTGCTTCCTGTTTTGCAATACAAGTTTAGGGAAACTTTACCACTGGTCATCATTGGTCCAGAAAACACTGCATTAATTCACACTGATTTAATTCAGGTCTGAAAATCAGTTTCCCTTTTGACTCGGAGCTCTATGGTTTTCTTATATGTGAAGCACCGTACTCCAGGATTTTCCACATAGAAACCAGGAAAGGAATCTTCAGAAACCTAGTAGAAGTGAAACTGGACTATAGCTATATTGCTTCTGGGGAAATCGATTGTGTGGTGTGATTTGTACACTCCCCAAAAATAGAAAGCAAAAGACAAGGAAAACTCAAATGTCAAAACTCAAAGGAATTTCTGCAACTAATCAAGAGAAAATGGGATAAAGGCTGCTGTATAAGATTACAAAGGCATCAAAAAATAAGTTTAAGCATGACTTGTTAAGGCTGAATATAGAAATAAAATACATGTCAGCCCAAAGGCTAAAGGAAATCGATGTCTAGAATGGAAACATGGTCTTTGATTTACCTGCTACAGAAGAGTAAATGAAAGGTGGCACCTTAAGCCAATAAAATATTACATAAAGATTCTCTGAGGTTCTCCACATTCAAAGCTACAGTGTTAAATGGCCATTTTTAGTAGATATCTATAGACAACATTCCCATTGCTTCTTTTGGCATGTTTACAAGGGAGTGAACAGTTTTGCCAGTATTAATAGGAAATAGACATCAACTCTAACAAAAAATAAAATCTAGGAGCTTTAAATTAATAAAAAGGATGCACCTGGGAAACCACAACTATATTTGCAAATCCAGAATGAACCATGGAAGGGGAAAGTCAAATAATTTGACTGCCAATTCAGTCAATTCAGGACAAAGCACATCGTGAATGGAGGATATCCCAGGGAGGCCACAGTCATTATTAACACAACTCCCACAGTCCGGAACACTCAACACAATTGAAAGAAAGATAACAGCCTCCTGAACGGGGACGTCTCCTCCATATTTTGTCCACTCTCACACCCTCAGCTCTGCTCAAACATATCCTCCTTAGGAGACATTGAAGCGCACATCTGTGTTTCCCTGTTTCCTTATAGCACTCATTAACACTGCATATTTTGTAGTATTTGGTTATTGTCTGAAGGTTTATTTCTGGTATTTCAGCTCCAGGAAGTTAAAATTTGGACAGTTGTATTTGGACAGTTGTACTACAGTTGTATTTCCTTCTGCAAATGCAGAGTCAAAAGAATGAGCAGTACCAATGTCCATTTTCTATTTAGTTTTTTTTCTTGGTTCTGCAGATTAAAGAATCATAAGGGGATGAAGCAATAGATACCACAGTCATTAAAGTGTGTACATGCAAGTATGTAGGCCTGAGTTCAGGTACCAATGCCCACATAAAAGCAAGGCATCAACCTGAGTGTGTAACCTCAACACTGGGGGTGGATTGCCGGAATTTACGGGAGGGTTCACCACACAGGCTTGTGGAACTACATGGCCATGTGCACATACTCATGAACACATTCACAAAGAAAAAGGAGGGTAAAAAGTTTGAACTCCCCAATACTGTTTGGTCTGTTGGGAAGTTGTTAATAAATGCCTTCAAACCCCCAATTCTGTACCTTCAAGTATACCACACAGCTTATTCCTTTGATAATGTGAGCCACTATTATCTGGAAATGCTCATCAAGACTATGTGCTGAATTGTACACCTGTGTCTTCTTTATCTTGATGCCCACATAGTAAAATGGCATGTATGTTTTAGAAAGCCCTATACAACACCAGATACCTTGGTAGCACTGCTCACTGACAGTGTGAGCCAAGAACATGGTACTGGACTGAGGAGTGAGGAAGCCCCCCCGCCCACCATTGTATAATTAGAACCACTGGCCTCCTGGGACTTCACTGGTTTAGAAGATAGCTAGCTGAATTTTATAGAGTTTCATTTCTTTTTCCACTACTTTTGACCTCAATTAATAAGAAATGAGAGGATAATTTAATTCTCAAACACTCATTTGGGAATGTAAATGATCAATTAGGGGAGGCCACTACTCATCTACACAGTTTGTCCTGTCTTTTCCTTTCTTTCTTCTGTACTTGCTGTCTTCTACTCTTGCAGTTCCAAGAGACCAGTTTGATATCAAAACAATAAAGCTCACCATACTAACCTAATCTGCATTAATCATTCTTCTTTCCTTGGCTATTGTTTTACTCTACACAACTCTCTGGTAGATATTTGCATGACAACTTGCTATTTCTGCGTAGCGGAGAACAGCTCTGAATAGCTGCAGTACCTGTCAGTCAGTCTGGCCAAGGCGCCATCTTCCCTCTCCTTCACATCTCAGCTCACAAGCTCCAGCTCATCTTCACGTTGCATCTCGTAACGCTTGCTAGTGAACTGTGCCGTGCGCCTATCATGTGCCAGTGGTTCATGAGAGGAGAAAGGAAAGTAAAAATATGTACTTATTGAGTAAAATCAGTCAATCGAATAAGCACATCTAAAATCATTCAGATCACCAAAATTTGCTGCTGCTGCTATTATTCTGATATTAATGCTGAAATCATGAGGGGAAAATGGGCTAAGCTTGTGTAGAGGTCAGGCCTTTATTGATATAAATGTGCCTGATAAAGATTACTTAGTATTCTAATTGAATAAATATTTATTATGCAAGTGAGCAAAGAAGATATTTGAGACATCTTCATTCCAATCTATATAAAAGCTTCTCTCAGTAAAGCAGCAATTAAAAGCCTCCATTTTTGGAATCAGAGTAAGGTCATATTCTCAAAGACCTAGTTGCACCTGTACAACTGAACCAGGGAACCCTACACCCATACAAATGCTCTGGTCCCCCACCGGTCTCTTCTGCAGTCCAATTCCTCGTGTGGAATTGGAGACTCAATGGGAAACGCAGATGAGCAAAGAGTCAAAACAATGCCTTACTTTAGGTAAGAATTACCTTCCCACTCATGACCCTGACCCTAGAGTAATGGTTCTCAACTTTCCTAGTACTATAACTCAGTAATACATTTCTGCATGTTGTGGTGACCGCCAACCATAAAATTATTTCTTTGCTACTTTTTAACTACAATCCTGCTACTGTTATGAATCATAATGTAAATATTAGTAATACAGGATATCTGATAAGCGTCTCTGAGAAAGGGTTATTCAACTTCGAAAGGGGCCACGACCCATAGGTTGAGAACCACTGCTCGTAGAAGCTGACACCACCCATCACAAAAAGCATTACTTTGAGTAGTCAGGAATCCTTCCCATGTACTCCCTAAACAGTCCCTCATTCTCTTGGAAGTACTGTACTCAGAAGAAAAGTGTAATAGTATGAAAGACTAAAATATGGAAATTAGTATTTAATATATTTAATGACAACAAAACTGTAGCTCTGCAGAAACCTTAGATTGAGCTGTCCTTTTAACTTTGCCTTCTGATTCTAAAAAGTACTTGGCTTTTAAGTAACTTGACCCTTGGCTGTGAACCTTCTTACACAAACTCTTCTGGATATATTAGTACATCTTCTCCTCAAGGAACTTATGGCCTTAAATCATTTCTGATGATTCGGCTTCCATTGGTATCTTAGTAGGAGCAGATATATAAGGTAACAATTTTTTCTTTTGGTTGTATACTTAAAACTAAAAGAGTTTTAGCAAATTATATGTACTGAGCATTATTACGCAAAATAAAGCATTCACTCATTCATTATTTACTGAGTACTTCTGGAATTGCTATCAAGTGTGCAGGACTGTACCTGACCTTGGGGTAAAATGGCAACAAGTGACCCTAAATCTGAAGGACAGTTGTAGGCTAATTCCTATTTTATGTTCTTCTCTGAGACTTCTTAACTCTCCTCATTTTCCACTACAGTGTTCCCACTACCATAGTCTATATGTTGTTTGGCCAAATCACTTCTATAAAAATATTGACCAAGAAATTGACTGCGAATAGGCCCAGAGGATAAAGTACTTGCTGGTCAATCATGAGAAACTGAGTTTGTGTCCTTAGCATTCATATAAAAGTTGGGTTCAGAGATATACAATGCAATTCCATATAGGGAGATCTGGGGATAAGCAGACCTTGGGCACACACATGACAGCAAATCTACCTAAAAGGCATGCCCAAATCAGAGAGAAACTTTAGAAAAAAATGGGGGAGTGATGTGAAATGACACTTGACATTTTCCATACAATACACATAAGGACAAGAGGACTGTTCTACTGTTCTAGTTAGTGCTACTTTTTCTGTGAAGAGACATCATGAAAACGGCAAATAAAGAACACATGTAATTAGGGGCTTGCTTAGAATTTTAGAGGGTAAGTACGTGATCCTCATGATGGGGAGCACAGCAGCAGGCAGACAAGCAGGCATGGTGCTGACCAGTAGCTTGGAGTTTATGCATTGAGAAACAACCAAGAGGCAGAGAAAGGGAGAGAGTCCACTGGGAATGGCATGGGCTTTTGGAATCTGAAAGCCCACCTCCAGTGACACACCTCCACCAACAAGGCCACACCTCCTAATTCTTCCCAAACAGTTCCACCAACTGCAGAGCAAGCATTCAAATACATGAGCCCATGAGGGCCATTTTTGGGTGCCTGAATGCCTCCTTAAGGCTACGATGAAGGTTTTAGAGACCTTTTTAAGGATACCTTTCTAGGAATTTCTGTATTATGTACAGTTGAACAAATTTCTTTGTGCCTATGTAGTAAAACATACTTAGCAATTACCTGGAAAATACCATGAATATTGTAGTATATGAAATGACTTATGGGGGGTGAGAAAGATAGCTGAGTCAGAAAAGTGTTTGCTGAACAAATATGAGGACCTGAGTCCATATTTTTTTCATTCATGTAAAAAGTTAGGTACAGGAACCTGTTTCTATAACTCTGGTGCTGGAGAGCATAGTCAAGTGGATCCTGCTACTTGATAACAAGCCAGTGTAGACAAAACTTTGAGTCCTTGGTTCACTGACAGAATCTGTCCCTTCAAAAAAAATAAGGGAGAAAAAGAAAGAAAAAGAAAGAAAGAAAGAAAGAAAGAAAGAAAGAAAGAAAGAAAGAAAGAAAGAAAGAACATGATGTTGGGAGGGCAATTTGCTAGGACTTCCTAAGGTAATTTGGAGGGGGAAAACATAAGTGTGACCAAGACACATCATATAATATATAAATTTTTCAAGGAATATACTAAAATATTTTAAAAATAGAAATAAAAATAACATCTAAAGGTAGTGGATTGTGGGAGCTCTCCAGACATGATTCTCTGGCCTCTACAAGTGTATACACGTGGACATATACATATCCTACACTCACACATGGAAAGAAAGGAGAAAAATAAAAAGAAATATTTAAACAGATTTTCTGCTATTTCTAATTTGTCTTTGCCTCTAAGGTTCTCAACAGCTTGTTTGTATTTCCTGTCAAAGGTCACCCCTGATGTCCTGAAGAAGAATACTCAAATGCCGAGAGTAGGGGATAGGGATGGGGTTGCTCCTGACATCTAGAGCAGAGCTCAGGGTGTTAAATCTCTAAAATATGGAACTCTGCCCCACACTGAAGAATGCTGTCACCAAAATGTCAATAACACCAAGGTTCAGAAGCCCTTATCTACACGAACCAAATGATTGTATAATTTCTATAAGGAATCACTGTCCATGATCATGTTTGATTCTACAGAGGCAGAAAAGGGGCAGAGATACAGCAGCTTGATACAAATAGTCCTTCTCTCTGGTTTTGGTTTTTTTTTCCTCTACAGAAAAGAGAGATGACCTGAATTCTCACCTCCCAGACCTTAGATTTATTATTATTATTATTTTCTGTATATTTATTGGTTTCCTTTAAGGGAAAACAGACTTTTGCTAAAATAAGTACATAAAAATACCAACTAATGCTTTCCCTAAGGGCTTACGTTTATTCTCCTTCTAATCTGAAGCAGATCTCAGATATCATTTCTCAAAGGCAGGCTATTGGCTTTGTTCAATAAAACTGACCTGGCCAGCCTATCCACCTAGGTTGCCCACCTACAGCAGTTGCTATAGCAGATACCTGAGTCTTATGGATATCTCCATGTAACTGAAGCAGTCAAAATGAATACATACTTGATTAAAAACACATTAAGTGACCTTTAAAATCATTTTGTTGTCTCTGGGTAGTGTTTTAGATTATTGTGGACAAATATCTACTTGATGTACCAAATATCTATTTGATTTTTGTGCCACTCAGGACAGCTTCTACAGCAAAGAACAGTACCATGTGTTGGCAAGAGTCATCTGCTCAGAGCAACAAATCCTGGACAGCAACTCCAAATGCTCAGAAATACACGGTGACCACCAGAGAGCACAGCTGGAGGGCTTATGTGTCCTGGGTCGTGAATATACTGACATACTGATCATCACAGATTAGTTTTTCTTACTGTAGACTTGAGCACTTATATCTACAACGAAAACTCTTATGGAAGCATCTAGTCTAAAATCTCAATACATCAGTACCTATAAAAGTACAAAGAGATGAGGTCTTGTATTTTTTTAAAAAAATTTTTACTTCTGCTCTCTCCCAGGCTCCTACAGAAGCTGCCTTGCATTGATATTTCTTTACAAATATACTGCATATCACAAGCTATCACTTTTTTATCCTGTAATACTCGAAACTCACACCATTTTAACATTACGGACCCAAATGAAAATGAATGCACTATTATATTAAGGATGTTGTCTGTATTCTGTCAATCATGATATAAATAAACGCTGTTTGGCCATTAGCCAGGATGTGTAGGTGGGACAACCAAACAGGAAGTAGAGGCGGATCAAGGAGAATAGGAGAATTCTGGGAAGCAGGAAGCTCTCTTGGCACTCTTGCCTGGACCACCGAAGAAGCAGGATGTGACCTGCCCCACTGAGAAAGGTACTGAGCCATGTAGCTAACATAGATAGGGATAATGGGTTAATATAAGCTACAAGAGCTAATAAGAAGCCTGAGCTAATGGGCCAATCAGTTTATAACCTAATGTAGACTCTCTGTGTGATTTTTTTCTTTGGGGCTTGCCTGCTGTGGGGAACTGGGCAGGACAGAAACCCCAACTAGCAGGCCCTCATGTTATAGTATACAGTGTCAAAACTTCAAGAACTGTTTATTATTTAAAATAAGGAAAAGGATGTTCTTTTTTTTTAATTAGTAAATACCAGCCAAAAAAATAGCAACTTTTAAAAACACAGCACATAAACAATTTCCAAACAGGATCAATAAAACCAGTTTGATCTCACAAAATTCTGCAAATCTCACTTCCAACCAGAAATGGGATTTTAACCAGGATGGCCTTGAGAGAGACTAGGCAGTGGCATCCTGAAGACAGGATCATGAGAAAAAAGATCTTCTGAGGAGCTTCCTTGCTTCAAAGACTTTCTCTGGTGTCTGTTTACATAATAATAACATGGTCTTCTTGCTAGCCTTCCAAGACTGGTCTCTTAGTCCTGTTTAGAAGGAACACTGAAGTGTTTAGAGAGTGGATTACTTGTTCTGGAACCCAAGTTACTAAGAAGAAAAGCAGCGAGGAGGCTTCTGAGGTTGGTGTGGTAGAAGAGGACAGCAGGATGCTGAAGCACACAGAAGGGAAGGATAGCCAACAAAAAACAAGTTTGAAAATGCCACACAAGCAAACCTAGTACTTTGCATACTGAGATTTTTAAAAATGAAATAGGTAAATGCATAAAAATAAAATGTTCTGTTGATTTCAAATGCCAATCAGCACCTGCTTTCCTTTGTCTGAAGAACAGGAAACTGGCACTTAATGAATGCCTCAGAAGCCCTAAGCACCCTGCGGCCCATGAGCGCTTGGTAGTTTCTATTGTTGTCAGGGTAGCTCAAAGGCAGAGCAGGGTATGCCATGCCCACGGGTACACAAGGAGACTAATATTTGGAGGCTGAGGTCACATATAAGCCCTTCTAGGTCTTGATTCTAATAACAAATTCATCCAAATTTCTGTACCATGTATTCTATTGTCTTTCATGTAAAACAAACAATAATGATCAGATGCACAATAGTCAGTACTTTGAGCAGCATTTCCTCCAAGCCATAGGGGGCCTGTCCATCCCTGCCCTGTCTTTACTTCAGTTCTCACTCCTTAACAAAAGCAGACCTTTCTGCTATGTCTAGGTTACATGTGTGGTTTAACTCAGTTTTGTGAATGTTAATATGTTTTTATCCCAGGAATCTGTCTTTCTTGCTGTTTGTGCAGTATTTTGGGGTTTGGAGTGAGGTCTGCAGGGAAGGAAAAAAAGAATTCACTTAAATCCTCTTACAAAGGATTCGAATTAATAAAGCACCCAACTGTAAAAGAAAGAGGAAAAAGCAGGCATTAAGACATTTCTGCTCTGTTATACAAAATCCTGCACTGTTTGAAAACAACTTGTTTCTGAATTGGGTTTTTCCTCAGAAATTTGACTTCATGTAAAAATAGACAAAATGGCTTGGGTTCCCAAGATTTGGAGAGATGTCTGTCAGTAACTTTCCACAGAGGGACACACCTACTGGGACCTTACTCACAAAGCACAAACCCTTGTGTTTAATACTGCTATAGCAAACAGATACAGGCACATTTTTATGCATAACATTTTTGGAAGGATCAGTGGTCACTGAATGCATACTGGCTGGTGGAGGTTATAGTCAGACACAGGGTGAGGCCAGAAGTTTGGGGACCAAAGCAAGGGGAAACCTGTGTTCTCTACATATAATACTGCAGTAAAATTTATCCATAAATTCCATAAAGTCCTATTCTATTTTAATGCCTCAGAAAAGGCTTTTCTCACATAAACAGACAAAAATCATAGTTTGCATTCCTAGTCTGGATGAAAATGATCTAATTGAGGCTGTAATTATAATTTTCTAAATCAAATAACTGGATGGAATTTCTGAAATGCCTAATTCACAACCGTAGTAATAATAAAGAAAGCAATCTTGTCTCAGGATAGTACTGTCAGGGCTGAGTAATGGTGAGTATTCAAGTCAGTGTCCAATAGTGTTGCTCCTTCCCGAACTCAAGGAAACAAAATCCCCAACAATGCAGCTTTTCTGGAATCCAGGATGAAGGTCATAATTGCACATGAAGCAAGCCAGATGGGAGGCTGTGAAGTGTGTTTTGTAATGTGGAATGAAAACACACACTCCCTGGCACTGCTTTCTTAGCTTCAAACACTCATAAACAACAATGATAACTCAGTGATCCTGTCTGAAACAGGATTCTTTGATTCTTCTCTGGGGAATAAAAAGTGGGAGGGAATTTCTGCAAAACAAAAGCAGTGCAGAATCCAGATTTCTTGTGTGTGTGTGTGTGTGTGTGTGTGTGTGTGTGTGTGTGTGTGTGTCTGTGTGTGTCTGTGTGTGAGTGTGTATATATGTGAGTATGTGTGCCTTTCTGTATGTATGTTTGTACATTCAATGTGTGTGAGTGTATATGTGAGTGTGTATCTGTGTGAGAGTGGTTTATATATGTGGGTGTATGTGAGCATGTCTGTTAGACATAAATATAGGAGATTATTTGAGAAGAAAAGAGCCAGCTGGAGGGGTATGGGGACAGGAGAGGGTAACAGCATGGTGAGGTGGGAAAAATACTGATACATGCATATGAAAATATTATAATGAAAGCCATTATTTTATATAGGCAACATACATTAATAAAGTGCTAGTTTTAATGATCTTGTAGGATATGAACATAAATGCTTAAAACTCTACAAAACATAACAAGAGATAAAAATAAATAATTGCGTTTACAAAATATAAATATCTATACAATATGTAAATGTTTGCATGGCTCTGTATTTAAAAAAGAAACCCAAGTGCACTGAATAAAACAGATTACAACAGAAGCAGAGCATTTTAGTAGTTATTAAGAATTATTATTTCCTTTTAAAATTTTTGTTTTACCATTTGTACCTTTAATAACTCTTTCTCATCTTTTTTTGAGGGCAAATCTCTTAGTTAAAAATAGTTTATAAACAAAGGGCTGTATTGAGGTCAGTCATGCTTTGCTGATTCATACGCAGGAGTGAACTGCTTCTCTTAGGGTAGATTAGAGATGTATAGATTTAGTAGAAAACATCTGTTTCAGTGGAAACATCTAACAGTTGCTGAAATGGAGACAGAAGTATCACGTAAACAAACCGAAAGACACAAGAAAGGCACAATTCTCTCATCTGCAAATTCTGTGCGGTTTTTGTTATGTGCATATGGAACAGCTGATCCTCCCCCCACCTCCATAACCAAGAAAAGCTAGGTTTTCCTGCAGATCTCTATGATGCCTTGGGATCCCTAGGTCAGCCTCATCAGGCTCCCCACAGAGCAGAATCTTACAGTCACACAAAGTGCCAGTCCCCTCCAGTCCCACTGAATTGAAATCTGCCGCGCTACCACTAAACCTGCTCCTCGGGTGAATCACATGCCCATTTTGTTTTGAGAAACACCACTGTGAAAACTCCAATTTCTCAAATTCCCATTTCTATCTAGAATATGCACACCGACACAGCCTGTGTGTGCTAGACCTTCTATTAAGAGAAATGCATTCACATCATCCGTAAGTCTAACTTTGGCCACAGATAAGGGTTATCTGGACAGAAGTTTTAAAATAATTGTTAGGCTTGATTTCTATTACATACCTGAAAAGCACTAAGGTGAGTATATTATATTACAGAGGGACTTGCCCACACTTGCCAAACATGCATTTAGTTGGGCGTTTCTTGAACTTTTTCTTGAGAGCTTCCAAAGCCGTCAAAGTGTTCTCAACTTCCTAGTATGTGATTATCTCATCATACAGCAATCTGTGGGGAAACCCAGAGGAGTGGGAAAAATGGAACAACTGGAGGACCTGACAGGCAGATACAGCTTGGGAAGAAGGATGAAGCCCTGAGATAGTGTTCATGCCAAGGACAGAAGATCATCCACTCGGTGTTTAGCGAATGAAGACTTGAATTGCAGAGAAAGCTGCCACACCCTAGATCTAGAAGTAACTCAGACAGGAATATTTACAAAACACCCTGGGCACAGCTCTTTGACTAGGTAACAATGTCTCCTACCCTGTTTTGTAAGGTTGGCACATCACCCCCATGGCCACCATACTTTTGAGCAAGAGATATTCTGAAATCTGGTTATCCCAAAACAGGAAGACCAATCGGAGGCCAACCCATGTGTGGTATGTTCCCACAGAATCAGGGAGGAAGTGAGTCATGTCTGCTTGCATCATTAAAGTAAGGCATCTGTAATGTTTTAAAAGATTTATCATAAATGAATCCCTCCATTGCCATCTGCTCATTTTTTTGGAACGTTAATATTATAAGCCCGTTATGGGATTGCTGGTTAACAGCTTTAAAAAGATGTATGTTTGGTGGTGTGTGCAAATAAGTAAAGGAAATGGGCATTTTCGTTCACACACTGTATTTGGAATGTTGTTAAGTCATTCTCTTAGTCAGTTGGCCCAATTGCTAGCAGCATAATCCTAAAATGTGGATGCTGCCTTTGAAAGTCCAATTCAACCCACAGATGTGTATAATGGCCTGCTGTAGACGATGAGGATGCTGAGGACCAGCAGCAGCAGTACCACAGCATCTATTTGCTTACTTATTAAAAAAAAATCATCTTCCTGATACCCAGCACTCTATTCACATTTATACCATACCTGCTTTCAAATAAACACCAGAGTTGAGGAGATTTAAAGACTTAGCCTCCAGGGAAAAGCTGTCGTATATGCATATCTCGCTTCTGTAGAAAAAGAACAGACCTGCCTTTATGGCAAGCACTATACCTTTGAATTATGGATATAGTTACATTAAACCAAAGAAGTGAAAAAGAAAACGAGAGAGAAAGAGATGAGAAAATCCATAGTGATAAATTTTCAAGTAAATAGTTTAAATTATTTTGAAATAAATGTGCTTTTCTTAACTTCTGAATTCCTCAGTGTCATATTAATAAAAGGCCACAATATTGTAAATGTTTAACTAATAAACTAAAATTGAGTATGCACACATGAAGAAACATTGAGTGTGTTTTGGGGACATTGCCTGCATTCCTGAGTAGAAACCTCTTATTTTAGTATCAGGGATGAAACCCCTCTGTCTAGACTCAAGGAGCTTTGTTTTCACTGAGCCTGGAGGAGGTAATGTCACTTGCTAACCTCCTAGAGAGATCTGAGACTTCCTCAACTGGGAGCAGTAGCACTAGCTAACTAGTCAGAGGCATTCTGCCCCCTAGTGGACGCCCGGGGTGGGTTTTGACGCAAGTTGCCGAGGCTTCATTCCCTTCCCACACTCTCCTCTTCTGAAAACCTCAGGTGCTCCAGTTGAAAGCTTTTGCCTCCTCCACATATGTATGCATTTGAAGTAACAATTTCCATTTATATAATATAAAAATTCTTGGCTTCCAAATCAGATCTTCAGATCTAAAATAAAAAGTATACGCATCATTGTTGGTTATGACTAAAAGAGGAAAATGAGGTCCTGGGGGAAAAAAGGGTGTGGATATGGCTAAAGAATGTGGACTTGAAAAAACAACCATAAATCTCTAGGTGAGGAAAGAGGAGTAAATGTGAATAAAAGAAAGCTATAAAAAACTAAATGTGTGGCCGTTTCTCATTGACATTATTGCTACTGCAAACCATCTCTTGTATTCCCTTTGGACCAGGAATCACAAGCCAAGAGAGGAGGTTGTGGAAAACTGTTAATCTCAATCATTTCTAATTTAGATGAGATTTCCCTATTACAGCTAATTGAAACTTTTACATTCTACTTTCTTGATTTTTTTATACTATAAGGTGTGTCCCTGTAAAGGAAGCACTAGGAAATCATGCCTAAGAGAAGGTACCAGTTCTGAATCCCATTCCTCTTCTGAAGTTCAATTTGTTTAGACTTTGAGCTTTGTAACAGCTTACAGCTAAATATTTTGGAGATCCGCGTACTCTACCATCTACATTTATCATTGAAACCAAGGACTCCAGAATTTGTGTCTCTGGATAGTTCATGGGTCTTTAGGTAATGAAGGCCACCCTGATGTCATATCTAAGTCTGCTTTCACTCAGTTTCTCCTTTCTCTCAGTTTGTATTTTAATCACCACACAGAACCCCAGAATCTTCAGATTCCAGGACACTGAGAAGAGTCTAGTTTTAAAATGCTGATGGAGAATATCGTGATAGTGAATGCAACGTTCCCTCTTTATATAGTACAAACCCCTCTCAAACTCTTCCTACACACATAACCTGAAGTCTCCAAACCATGGGATGTGAGCTGTCACCAGTCATCCTCTGATGAAGGCTCAAACTTCAAGGCATAGCCCCAGAATCGGGTGATCCAGTCTTCCCACAATAATAGAACTACCACTAAAGACTTTTAGAACACAAAAAGGACTTTTATTTCACCATTTTACCAAATTTAACTTCCAAGTACACATTTGCTGAGAGGTGGAATACCAAAGGCAATTTCAGACACAAAACTCCACCAAATAACACAGTCTGAGACATTACTGCTTGAGTGAGTTATAGTCCTCTCAGTATTTCCCACTTAAAGAAGATAAAACTAAGATAATAGAGAGGAAAAGTGAACAATATTGTTCTATAGGAAATTTGTCAAACTTCTTAAACATTCATTCCATGGGTGCAGTGTCCATTTTTTAAAAAAGGAAACTCTAATGTTCCTAAAAACACAAGACAATATTGGTATTTTTAGATGAGTATACATTCAGATACTTGTGTGAAAGTTTGTGCAATTAAACAATATGGGAAATGGTACTTGTTACCATAGTCAATGAAAATATATTTTCATTTCTATGTAAGTTAAACATTTCCATCTCCCATTTTATGTTCTGCAAAAAAGCCACGTGCCTAGTTTATGAAACAAACTATGTTCATATGCAGTAAAACTGAAAAGAAGCTTACCAGTTCTATCTGCATACCCCTGGGATGAATATACACCTTGCATAATCATGTGTAATACTGGATGATGATCCTAGGTTTCTTATCACTACAAAGGTTTGCAAGCTTCTATTTGATACACGATGCCCCAAATTCAGTCAGTTCAGCCAAATACTCAAGCAATAATTAAGGTGAGTGATTTACAAAATGACAAAAAACCCATTTGACTAAATTGACCATGTTTTGTTAACATGATGGTGCAATTGCTGTAGTTACCCTATAAAGAAATCATTTGTAAGTGGCTATTTGTTTTAATTAGTTTTCCCCTAAGGCTCTTAGAAGTTGACTTAATTGCCTCTTGGGCCCCAAGAAAACACAGCTACATGAACAGAAGACCAACATATTAGTAATATAAAAACAAACACCATGCCCTATGTGCCTTCCTCCATAGGAGAAATGTCACAAAGCACAAAGAAACTAGGGATCCAGCAGAAATCTATAGGATTATCTAATGCCTAAGATTTTATCTTATTCCAGTGTCAGGTATAATGTTTGTTGAAATTCCCTTTTTTTTTAACCTACAGTACATGTGAACTTTTGAATAGCATCTTTTCAGAGTCATTACCCAGTGTGAAGGTCTGCACAGTAGGCAAACAGTGTAATTCAGCTCACTACATCTATTGTCTGATGATCTGGACTGGGCAGCTTCACACAGGGAGTGGATCCATTTTATAAAGACAACTTCCTTCTGCAGACAAAAGGTCTCGACTGCAGACAGCCTCTGAAGCAAGGACTGTGAATCTTCTTTGGCATATTAAACATTCCACATACACATTTGTTCTTAGATGACCTTTCAGGACTGCTTCTTTTCATTAAGAAAGTGCAATGTTTTTTTTTTCATCTTCTAGTATGTGATTTTGCCGTGTTGTGTACCCCTCAGAGTGAATTCAAAATAACCAAGTGCCATCGGAACTTAGAAAGAGAGATACGCTTCAATTATTTGAGATGTTATCATCACTGACATGACAGGTCAGTAACATATTCCCAAGGCTAGAAGGCTTGACGGTTTCCTGGCTGTTTAGGAAGCCTGAGGTTTGGCTCTATGAATTATAAAGAAAATAGGTTTAATTTCAGGTTCTCTAAGCTTTTCTAAATTTCTAATGTGTCATTTTTCTAGCTGCTCCTACCCATACTTCAATAGTACGAAAAAAAACAAGGTGGAGTCCCTCTCTCTCTCTCTCTCTCTCTCTCTCTCTCTCTCTCTCCCCCTCCCTCCCTCCCTCCCTCCCTCTCCCTCTCTCATGCACACTTTAATATAGTTTGGGGGGTTCTGGCTGCAGTTTGAAGATTTCTGGGCAGGGAAACTTGTTCTTTTGTTTACTTTATCTATTTGCACACAAAGGAATCACAGATGGGAGAGAGTGCAAATGATTATCAAAAATTGTCTCATGCATTTTAAGAATTTTTTACAAGTCAAAAATATACATCCTCCTATCTCCCCTTTTTATTCCTTAATTATATAAGAAATAGCATCTATTTCATCAGTCTCCTCCGTATATCACGGAATTAGATAAGGAATAAAGATACTTTCTTGTGAAGGAATTGTATACAACTCGAATCCCTTTGACAAACTCCTCTAACGGCAGCAGTTTGGGCTGAGTCACCCAGCACACCCTCCATTGGTGGGGATTTAACTGTGTAAAATGACTGGTACATGAGATTAGGAAACAACACAGCCTGCAGACTTTGGCACTAGCACACATTATGTTTTGTTTGAGTTGTTAGAGTTGTAGTTTGACGATCACAAAACAGGAATTTAAAAAATTAGAACTCTGCAGAAAACAATCAATCTTAGGTGTTGATCCTCAGTGTAACACTCCCCATCTCCCATTCCTACCCACCACCCCCATATATTTTTTAATTGTAATAAAAATAGAGATCTTAGCATCAGAATTTCACTTTAACTCTTCAAGGTTGCTCTGTGCCATCCAAGCCACATTTAGTGTTTGAAGCACCAAATCCACATGTTTCTCCAACCAAATGTAAATAAACAAATGAAGACTGAAGGATGTCAAAGTAAGTGTTCTAAAATGAGCTATAACACAAAGTTCTCCCCAAAGCACAGGGTATTAATTGTCTAGTTCAAGTACTGCCAGGCTGTATGTAGATCTGTCTCAGATAGGCTTCAGACAACACCTACAAGTGCCAATGGCTTAGAGGGCAATGTCCATGATATAAAACGGGGCAGGGATCCCCCATCCATCATCAGCGTTAAAAAGTTGCAACCTTTTGTGTGATTGGCTGCAGGAGGATCTGTGCTGAGCCCGGACTTTGAGGGAAGGAGGTTAACCTCCTCAGCATGGATGCTTTGCAGTTGTTTGAGAAGTTCCCCTTCCAGAGGGCTCTCTCAGAGCTGCTCGGATTCTCAGGATCCATTGCCCTTGCCCAGGAGAGAGAGCCTTGCTTCCACCCAGTAACAGGGAAAGAAGATTTGACCTACCTGTGGAAAGACCCAACTTGGTCCCCAAAGGTCGCCTAGGCGACACCACTGCCATTGACAAGTCAACCTGTACACTTAAAGCGTATCAGTTTATGGAATGCTTGTTTGAAGTCGTCATTAGACATAGTGTAGATGATGGGGTTGATGAGGGAGTTAAGATAGCCTAGCCAATTGAAGAAGTCAAAGATGGCCATGTGAAACCAGCAGGCATCCTTGCAGATAGGCATCACCAGGGAGATGATGAAGAAGGGCAGCCAACACACAATAAATGCTCCTAAAATGATCCCTAGGGTCTTGGTGGCTTTGCGCTCCCTAGCGGCCATGAGCTTCTTCTTTTCCAGCAGGGCGTCTGAGACTCTCACTTTGACTTGGTTCACGTACACTGGAGACCCGGACTCACTGGGCACGTCGGGAGCCCGGGAGTTAATGGAGGTGACCGAGGACGTGGACCCCGGGGAATCTGTTATCAGTTGGGCTCGGGTCAAGCGCTTGCCGGTCTTGTTGGGTGTCTGTTTCAATATCCGAGAGCGGGCTTCCACATAGATGCGGCCATAGAGGGCGATGAGGAGCAGGGTGGGTAAATAGAAAGCGCCCACCGTGGAGTAGACTGTGTAGAGGACGTGGTCGGTGTTCACAAAACAGTCCAACACCTCCTCCTCAGCTTTGGCTTGACGCCAGAAGAAGGGTGGCAGCGAAATAGAGATGGAGAAGACCCACACCAGCGTTATCATGATGGCCGCCCTTCTGGGAGTCCTTTTAGCGGAATACTCCACCGCATCAGTGATGGCCCAGTAGCGGTCCAGGGCGATGACACAGAGATGCATAATGGAAGCAGTGCAACAGGTGATATCCGACGACAGCCAGAAGTCACAGACCACCTGGCCTAGTGTCCAGCGTCCAGTGACCGTGTACATGGTACTGATGGGCATCACCAGGATGGATACCAGCAGGTCAGTGACTGCCAGAGAGGCAATCAGGTAGTTAGCCGGGGTGTGCAGCTTCCGGGTCCGATATACCGTAGCGATCACAAAGGCGTTGGAGAGCGTGGTGGCCAAGGTGATGAGAGCCAGCAGTGAAACCAGCAGGACTTTCCAGGGCATGGCGATGGAGTCCTGGTAAATGTAGCTGTCGGCGCTGCAGTTGTGTGAGACGTTGACAAGAGGTACCCCTGTCTGGGAGGAGGCAGGAGGCGGCGGGGCGCACTGAACTCCCTGCTCCTCCATGGCTCTCCTAGCCCTGGCTGCGGAGCGCAGCTCTTGAGCATGGAGCGGACGAAGGAAAGAGCAGAGGATGGGAGGATCATGGAGACCACAGGCTTGTCTCCTTTGCTTAGCCAGTTCCGTGGGCTCCTCAGTAACTCCTCCGCCTAGGTTCTTAGCCGAAAAGAGAGGTCACAGGCGCGGCCACCAAGTCAGCGGGCGCGTCCCCTGCACTTCCAGTGCGCCTGGCGCTGCCACCGTATCTGCTAGCTCCTCTCCACGCCTCGTCTTCACCTCTTCACCCGGGTGATTAAAGCACTGGCCCACCCAGTCCAGCTCCGCTCAGGCTCCCTGGAGGCAAACAGTGGAGAAGGCTAAGTATCGCTTGAGGAGAGGTCTCAGGTCAAGTGGTACCTCTTACCCCAATTGTTCAAGGCTTAGCGTCTCCTAACCTGGGCGCTCCGGAATCTGCAGACTCCTCCCGCAGGAGTTTCCTGGTTGTGTAGACCTAAGCTTGCATGCCAGTGCAGAGTCCTGGGCTTGCATCCCCGCCCCGGGCCCCCCGCCCAGAGCCGGGCCACTTTGTGTGGCGGCCGCCTGACTTGGGGATTGTGGAGTCTGCGAGCCGCGCGGCGCCTGGCGCCGAAGCGATGCACTCCCTCCCTTTTCACGCGCTGGCCACACCGGCGAGCTGCCCCGTGGAGACGCGGCCACCAGAGGGGAGACTCGGGGGCCCGAGCTGCAGCTGCTCGAGCAGCGCAGCAGCTGTCACCACCTCCAGGGTTCCAGCAGCGCCTTTGGGAGCCATGCCGCGGGGCGCACAGGGCTGGGGCACCTGAAGCCGTACACCAGGAGGGGGCAGGTGTCTGGGGGAGCAGGAGGAACCCTGTGTGCGCCAGCCCGGGAGCGGGGTGTGAGCCTCAGAGTCCGTGGAGCTCCTTTTATACTATCTGGGTCCAGCCTGTTCTGGCCTTGCAACTCGTGCAGCGCAGCGAGTGCAGATGCCGGCCGCACAGCACCTTCCCTTTCGCTCTCTCCCTCCCTCTTTTCCCCCCTCCCAGTTCCATTTCTGGCCACAGAATCTCCCGCCGGGTCCTACCGCCCTCTCTCGCAGTTTTCGTCACCTTGTCCCTTCTCCCGACCCTGATACTCAGAGTCGCCTTTCAGGCGGGGAATGGGGAATGGGACGTCCTGTTCTTGCCTTTGCGGGCTTTGAGTCTTAGCACTCCGCAGTCAACCCACGCCCTTAGTCTCTGCCACAGACTTAGAGCGGGCGTCCGGGTCTAGGCTTCCGCCTACTACCACCTCCCTCTTTCCTGGAGGTTGGTGGTAGGTGGAGCAAACCCCAATCTCTGAACTCTCCTTTCTGGAATCTAACCCAGCACGGAAGGCCACACCCAGGTTAGAAGGAGGCGCCAGAGATGCTGCCTTAGAAGGAAGCAGTTTGTGCATTTTATACTTCATGCTTGGGGCTTTGAGATATCTTTAACTCTTAGTACATTAAAAACACATTTTCCTATCTACGTTTAGAAAATTGTGCTTGTCATTCAATCCTCCCTCTTTAACTTAGTGAGTCAACAGGAGAAAAGCTGTCTGCAAGATTTAAGACAATGTCATAAAGGGAAGCCAGTTACTGTATGAGAAATTAAATGTTTGACTCCAGTCTCCCGCTCCAGGGGCTCCTCGGCTCAGTGCCCGAGTTTCCAGGGAAGAACTTCTTTCCCTCAGCCCGCCCAGGAAAGAGAATAAAGGGGTCTCTGAGTCTTCTTCCCTACTCTCATCACACTGTCTCCCTTGTTGTCCTCCAGAGGATCGCTACTCATCCACAGGGGGCAGTAAGCATGTCTGCTATGTCCCAAACAGGAGCACATCCTTGTGCTTGGTTTTTGTTTGTTTGTCTGTTTTGTTTTGTTTTGATCCAATCTAAACAGAACCAATACAGGGTACACGTGCAAATCAAAAGTTGAAAGTGAAGGGCAATGTATACTCTGTCTTAAAAACTAAGTAATCCCCACTGTAAATCCCAAGTTTGTGTTTGGTATGTTAGTTGGATCTAATAAAAGCCACAGTATAATTGAATTCATCAGGTTCTCTGCAAGTGTGTTTTTAAAGACTCAAATCATTCAGTCTTGGAGGTGAGCCAGGGCTCATCTGCTCTATTGTCCATCCAGTTTTAAGGGGAGAGTAATTTCAGAACTATATGAGAGACTTTTTACCTAGGGTGACATGGTCCCAAACCAAGTTTTCTCCATCGTTGGACCTCTAAGCCAGGCAAGCAGGCAAATATTAGAATGTGTAATTGATGCCGGGTATTCTCTGCACTAGGAATATGGAGACGAATAGGGCAAATTCAAATCCAGTTTTACACCAGTTATAATATAGGAGAGGCAAAGATAGTGGATGATGGTTAACTAAATTACTGTGCTTTCATTTGGCAGCAACTGTGGTAAAGAAAATACAACTCATTCAAGCTTCAAGAGGGAGCGCCTTATTACTAAGGGGTTTTAGCTGGGTTGCAGTAGATGCTGCGAAGATTAAAAATATCATCTTTTTTTCTTTGCTCCTTTTCCTAAGGCCAGAAACTTCAAGCATATTAAGCAATTGTTTCAACCGCATTTTAAGGTACCCCCTCCCAGTCTTCCAACTCCATCCATCCACACTACCGCCTTATTATTTTATTTTATTTATTTTTTTCCACATTTAATTTTTTATTATTGCATTATAAATAGTACCATTCAAAATTTCCACCTCCTCTGCTCCTCCCATTTCCCTCCCGCTTCCCCACTCCCCCTCCCCTTTTCCCCTCCAGTCTTAAGAGAGGGCAGGTTACCCTGCGCCTTATTATTTTATTAACCACCGCGCTCAGTTAAAAGCTGTTGGAAAGGGAAGGGAAGCTGGCGAATTCAAACCACTAGGTGGGGGCGTTGACCAGGATGGAGCAAGTGGGGGGGGGCAAGAACGTGTGTACACTAGAAAACTATTTTCACTTGCTAGTGTAGTCTCTTAGGGGAGCTAGGGAAGAGTGAGAGAACTGTCCAACAGACAGGGGACAGGAGAAGAATATGAAGAACTACGGCGGTCTTTTCATACCTGTTTCAAAAGAAGGAGACAGAGAAAACAATTTCTTGGTATTGACATTAGAGAAGCAGACACCTGTGGCAGTCCTATGGCCTGATTTGGAGAGTCCCGAGCCCTGAGCAGACGCTACTACTTGCAGACAGATTTTGAGTTTACCTTCTGGTTAGAGCTGCATGAGTATACCACTGTAGACAGAAGGAATTTTGGCAGAGCTCAGTGAAGAGTCACAGTTCATTAAGCTGGTTTCTGAATTTCACTCATTCCTTTCAGGATATAAAACATATAAAAAGCAGCTGTTTGCACAGCAGTGCATATGTTTGATACAAGAAACTCACCCATTGACCCTGGGCACCAATTCGTGGCTGTTTTGTTTCCAAGTCCCAGCTCATTCAAAGGCACCTTCTTTCAATCTAGCGGTGCATCTAGAGCTTCAAAGAACCGTAAAAATTCACCGGATAGAAAAAGCTCTTAATAGACATGGCAAGGCAAGATCAGGCAGTGAGTCATTTTGTGGTGGGGTATGAATCACCCTCAAGGGTACTTTCCTGCACCAGGGGGCTGTGTTGCTCCCACAGGGAAATTCCAGGTGCAGTCTGGGAGGTTTTGATCATGGTCTTGTCATACCAGACCCTGAAGAGAAAGTCCCTCTCCTGGCAACCACAAGGTGTATGTCACAGTACTCAGAATTTGCTGTCCAACACAGTACCTGCCCTCCAGTGAAATCCTAATTGAAAAATATCCAAGCGGCAGGTCCTAATCACAGAATGTGGGAACTGAACAGATGCTTCTTTCAAGTCTTTGTCAAATCTAAGGACAAGTTCGGGTGTTTTTACTGCAGTGACATTATATTCCCACTGGTGAAATAGCAGAGACATCAGCAGCGAGCCGCTTTTTCCTAGATGGTGATAGCCCATAGCCAAACTCCTCTCAAGCATAGTCACTATCTCTGAAAGGTGACTGATATCACTGAAAATGCAAACTCTCGCAAGGGCCTTGTTTCTCTCTATCCTTGTGTCTTCCAAGAGGAAATATTTGGATGGGAATGTTTGGATAAGAGAAAATGTGCAGTTCTTACAAATTCTGACTGTTTCAGGATTCTTTTGCACATTCATTGGCCTTCATAGTAGGATTGAGAGCTGATATTCGTGTCATAGTATTCTATGCTGTCTAATTTCTTAAGGATTTCGAAGATTTACTAAACAATAAAGTCAGTTCTTTACTAGGCTGGTATAGATGAGTTCCTAAGAAGGAGCAGCTCTGCTGTGTTTCCAGGTATGATGGACAAGCCATATTTACATAGAGAAAGGAGCAGTGACAAAATTAGAACATATATGTTTGTATATATATGTACAAAACATATATATTTATATGATATATTTCTTTCATAATCTAAACCTGTCTTTGTAATAATAAACAGTTTCTTAGTCAGTGTTCTATTGCTGTGAAGAGAACCCATGGCCATGGCAATTCTTATAAAAAAGAAGGTGTTGAATTGGGACTTGCTTACAGTTTCAGAGGTTTAGACCGTTGTTATCATGATAAAGAGATTGGAGGCATGTAGGCAGGCAGGCAGACGTGGTAGCTGAGAGTTCTACATTCTTATCTAAAGACAACAGGAAATGAGAGAAACACTAAGCCTGGCTTGGACCCTTGAAACCTCAAAGTCCACCCCTCAGTGGCATACTTCCTCCAAGTAAGACTACACTGTCTCTAACAAGGTCAGACCTCTTAATTCTTTTAAATAGTACCACTCCCAGGTAACTAAATATTCAAATACATGAACCTACAGAAGCCATTTTATTCAAGCCAGCAAAGATACTTTATACAGATAGAGTAATACTGATCAAAAGTTAACTCAGTTCAAACTAGTTTGGTCCCACATAAGGCCTTGGTCTTGAGATACCAGTAAGCAACACTAGTATAAACTGCTTGTATGATTAGCTCTACCCAGCAAAAAATCTTTCTCCTTGGGAAGGGTAGGATTTGTCTATAATGAAAAGTTCTCTGATGAAAAAGCAATGCCAACTGGATTCCCTAAACTAAAATCAGCTTTTAAGTCAGCAACACCATTGTGAAGCTCTGTTCAGGATGAATTCTGTCTAAAACAAAAACAAATCAGAACATTTCACGATAAAATTGTTCATCAAGCCTGAAGAAAACAAGAAAAGAAATGCCTCCTATATTCAAAATAAGGAATTTGTTCTTTACTTTCAACCCTGAAAAAAAAAAGAAAAGCATCACTGTGTAGTTTAGGTTTATAGAGAAAACAAGCCAAGCTGTGCTCTACTACTTCTATACCTGTAATTCACGAATCATAACCATTATCCTTCACTGAGCACTGTGCACTGAGCCATATGCCGTGTGTCCCACACACACTTCTCATTTAATTGTCACAGCTCTGACAATTGTCATTATCATTCTCAGTTCCTGGAAGACGAAATTAAGACTTAGAGAATTTAAGGAACTCTGCTACTATCAGACAGATGGCAAGTGCTAAATTGTCCAAACTCAAGTCCCTAAAACTTCTCTCTCCATCCCTTCCCCAGTGTTCTGCATTAAACTGGTCCTGCATTAAACTGGTCCTGCAACTCAGTCCTGGAGGCCATTTTAGCCAGTCTGCCTCCACTGTCTTTCTTCTTTTTCTCCTCCTCCTCTTTCTCTTCCTCCTCCTCTTCTTCTTCTTGAGACATAACAGTAACAGTTTGTAGCTATTTGAATTTTCTGAATAACCTTACAGATACTTTAACAATTCTGAAGGGGAAGAAGAGTAATAGTATTGATTATGGTTTTAAAATTAAGGTATAAAACTAGTTTACTATGATTGTATGTGGATGGCTACTCATGTTACAAGCAATATTGACTGGTGAATAGAGCTTAGTCTTACATTGAACACTCACGTGAAAACCAGACTAAAGCCTTACCTATATTTTTGCATATTTATTGTTCAGAGAAGGTTCCTTTTTTTTTCAATCTTTATACTCACATAGCTCTTGATGTAAATGCAAATATATACACTGAATTTTAAAAATCATCAACTTGAATTTGTTTGAATGGTGAGGAACAAGTTGCTGAATACTGTGACATTCCCATCTCTAAAATTTACCATACTTTCTTCAATATCATAATAATAACAGAAAAAATTGAATTACTTTTCTTCTGATTTGTGTGTTGAACTTAACTACCTCTCTTTTTTTCCTTAGGGCCAAGTAATTCAAAGAAAAAATGACTCTTCCTAGGAGGAAAATTATCCAAATAAAGTTATTCAAAAGCTTTAATCAAGCCAGGCATAGTGGTGCATACCTTTAATCCCAGTACTTGGAGGTGGAGGCAGGCAGTTTTCTGAGTTCAAGGTCAGCCTGATCTACACTGTGAGTTCCAGAACAGCCAGAACAACATAGTGAAACCCTGTCTGGCAGAGAAAAAGAAAGTTTAGTCAACCATAAATCAGCATTTTAGGGTGTTCATTTACTAAAATAAAACAAAACTCAGAAATGTATACAAAATTAAATTTAGATGCCAACATGCTAAAACTCTTATATTTTGTGTAAACTGAATGACATTGTAGCTTCCAGTATTCTGAAGTTTGGAAGCATCACACTAGAAGTTATGAGAAACTGTCAAACAAGCATATCGGATGTAACAAGAAGCCAAATATGTCATCACTACTGTGAAGCAGAGAAAAGACTGAAGGCACACTTTAAGATTAAAAGCCTAAAATGAATGGCAATAATAATATTACTTATATTCAATCATTTAATAGTATAACTAAAAGCTCTGCTCCAAATGATGGTAAATAAATTTAATCTTATGTATAAATAAAAGAGGGATCAGTTTCAAGAAGAGTGAGTGCCTCAAAACCAAAAAAGGAGTTAAGTTCTCTTTGCAAGTGAGCCCCAGGGAAAGTGCAGGCCCATAAGAAACTACAGGGCTATCCTACTCCTCTTCAGTGACATATGTATATAGCGGGCTTATTATTAATTATATTATTATTATTATTATTATTGAAGGCTGCTGTCATTTATTTTATTTTAATCACAAACACTATATCAGACTAACATTTTTGTTTATTAGTATGTTAATCACACAGTTTTGTGACATTTTCATATATGTACATATATAACATGCTTTGATTATATTTATCTTCCCCAACACTAACCCTTCTTGCCCACCATCTTTGTCACCTTACTCTTCATAAATATAGCATTTTGTTTCTTTTGATTTGGGTTTACACTGCGTTTGTTTGGGTATAGTTTTTGTTGTTTGAGACAGCTCAGGCAGTCCTGTAGTTCACTGTGTGGCCTAGGCTAGACCATTCCTGCAATGATGGACCTGCTTCTGCCTCTAGAGTACTGAGATAATAGAAATGAGTTACTGTACCTGGAGAAAGTTAATACTGTTAACCCTGTATACACAGGTGTCCTATTGTGTGTGCTTTAAGACTCTGTGTGGTGTTTTCGTGCTGTTGTCAATACCTTTAGAATGCCTAGCTTACTGTTTCAGTCACTTAGCAGTTCAAATTCACACATCAAATTCAAACCCGTTCCAAGTTTACAAATTATGATAAATGGATTTTGTTTCTGAATAAAAAGTAGGAAATCACAAGGGTTGGTCATGCCCCTCACACTCAAGTAATAACTGGAAAGGACACATTTTTTTCAAGTTTGAAGAGTTATACAAGCAAGAAGAATTGGCCAAACAAAAATTGCAGGGAGAGAGCATTCCCCAGGTGAGCTAGTACCTGTTGTGTAAGTGATTTCCTTGAGGCATTTTCTGATTCCATTCCTGGGTTTGGGCGGGATGCCAGTCCGAAGTTCTCCCAAGGAGCAAAGGGAAGCAGATAGAGATTTCCACTATAGTCAGGGGAGTAACATGTGATCTTCTGCTACATGTTGCAGCAAACAGAACAAGGGAGAGGCAAGAAAGCTCTAACACAATCAAATTCACTGCTTTCTGAGAGCTCAGTAGAACAATGCCCCCTGAGGAGAAAGGGCTTACCAGAAACCTATCAGTTGTTTTCCCTTGCATCCATCAATGATAGTTTGTGGCTCAGTGGGGGAAATACACAATAGCAGAGGCAGAAAAGAATCTGGCGCAGGTTGAGAGCTGAAGAGGCAAAGACCCTGAAGGCTTCATCTAAAAGCAAGGCCCCAAGAACAGGATGGTTCAGCGACGGAGCGAATCTAATTGTGAATCATCCTAGTCTGCTCAGTCTGAAGGCAGCCTCTGCCTTCAGGTCTCCCTGCTTTCTGCCTGACCTTGAGAAGGACGAACACTAGACTCTCATGTGATGTCTCCAAAGGGCTTTTAAGTACAATTTCTGAGTCAATTATGTGTATATATATATATATATGTGTGTGTATATATATATATATATATATATATATATATATATATCACCAATGGATAGTTTTACAAAGTACAGTATCTGTTTACCCTACAAAGCATGATGTTTGCAATCTGCTAAGATATGAACTAATAATAAAACCCCAGACAACAGAAAGTTCTATATAAAACTGAGATATTGGAATTAGCAGGAAAGAACTTTATCATTAATGTGATAAGAAAAACGAAGGGACAATAGATTAGTTGTCGATGTAGCATTAAACTGTGAGTAAGAATATTATAAAAAAATTATAAAAATATAGGCTTTCTAGAAATAAGACGGTAGCATTAAGAAATTCCAATTCATTGGAAGAATGAATTGGATCCATTAGTACACTAGACTTAGCAGAAGCCAGGAGTAGCAGCCTCAGAAAGTTGAAAGAAAGGAGGGGACCGGGAGAAGGGGAAGAAAGGAAAAAAAAATTTTTTTATCTTTAATTATGTTCTTGAATGGAAAAAATAAAACAAAACAATGTATGGAAAAAAAATAAAAAAATAAAATAATTTCAAAAAAAAAAAAAAGAAAGTATCTAAACAGAAGCACGGAGACAAGGAAGGTAGAATAAAAAAAAAGATAGAGAAGGTTGAGGTTGAGTCATTTAAAGTACATATGCAGCTGAGTGTGGGGGTGCCCACCTTCAGTCCCACCACTCAGGATTCAGAGGCAGGTAGATCACTGTGAGTTTGAGGACAGCCTGGTCTACTGATGGCTTTCTACCCCAGCCAGAACTACATAGTGAGAACCTGTCTCAAAACTGTTAAAATCCATTTGCATAAAGAGAAAAGCCAGTGGATTGGGGGGTGCTTAAAGAGATAATGCCAAGTATTTCTAGAAATATCAAAATTATCAAACAAATGCTTCGTAGAAAGCCCAAAGATCTCTATCTACAAAACTCATAACAAAAACTATCTGAGCATAGAAAATGGCTAGACATAGAATGATCAGCTCAAAACCGGTAAGATAGGATAACAAAACAAATCCATAAAACTGTCAGAAAAAAAAAATGATAACATTATTTCAAAGAATCACCAGTAAGGCAGAAGCTGCTTATTAATAGAAGCTATGAAAATCAAGAGAAAATGTGAAAACACCTTTTAACAGCTGAAAAAATAATATGCCCACTGGGACCTATATAAAACCTAACTTTGTAAACAAAAATAAAATATAGATGTTTTCAGACAGATGTTAAGGTCAAGGTTTCTGAACTACAGACAGGTCTCCTATAAGAAACAAAGGCCAACTGAAAATGACCCCAAACAGAATCCAAGGCTGAGAGAATAAAGGAGCACATGGGAGAATATCACCACGTACAGAAATATAAGAATAATTACGGTAACACACATGGCTTCTATCCAAATGAAGGCATCCACTGTGTGAATAAACTGTGTTAAATTATTCGCATTGTTCAAGATGTAACAAAGGTGTTTAAGATCGAAAGGAATACATGAAAGTTTTAATACTGATGCTTCCAAACCAGAGATAATAAAACTGAATGGGGCTCTAACAAGTGGCAGCCCGTGAGTTCTGAATACAACTTTTTATTATTATTATTATTATTATTATTATTATTATTATTATTGGCTAGAAAAACAGTAAAACAAGCACACAAAAAATTAGTGAAGGTATAAAAATGTTTGTACAGCACACTTCAGTTTTAAACAAATCACATAGAAAACGTTCTCTTTCAGCAATTTTAAAGTATTACTCCTTCAATACCTTAAGTAGCATTTGCAAGAAGGACCTATGCCAAGCACAAAGCAAGTCTCAAGCAACTGAAACTGACAGTTCATCAAAGAAGATGATTAAGAAAATAACTATAGTATCCGGACCCCGGTAAGTGGGTCCCAGCCTGTCCCCGAGGCTTTCTGGCCACTCAGGGCTCCCCCCTCTACTGTCTTTTTTTCTTATCCCAACCCAGCTCACCCCCTGCACCCTATCCATCTGCGAGGTCCAAGCTGCCCGCGAACTCAGCCTACTTCCGGGCTGAGGCTTTGGGGGAAGGGTGAGCCCAGTGCTAGAGGGCCCCCCTTGTCCCACGGAGCTGAGCTTTGGACTGGGAATTCCTGGGCGAGCAAAGAGGCCTACCCAGCATCGGCAGATTCATCTGGACCCCAAAGATGGAAAAAAAAATCATGGTTACACAACCTATCTCTTCATGTTATGCCTAGAATCTGCCTGAGACATGCCATCTCAAACACATTCAGCTGCTGTTTTGAGGAGCATTTCATTATCCAGGTTTTGGAGTTGTAAAAAAGAAATTTCATCTGATCGATGGAGATAGAGACAGAGACCCACATTCACATCAGAGCAGTGGACTGAGCTACCAAGGTCCAGTCGAAGAGCAGAAGGTGGGAGAAGATGAGCAAGGAAGTCAGGACCACGAGGGGCTGGTCCAACAACTGTGACAGTGTGCCTGATCTAATGGGAGCTCACCAAATCCAGCTGGACCAGGACTGAATGAGCATGTGATCAAACCACAATCTCTGAATGTAGCTGCCAATGGGGGCTGACTGAGAAGCCAATGATAATGGCACTGGGACCTATCTCTACTGCATGTATTGGCTTTTTGGGAACCTAGTCTATATGGATGCACACCTTCCTAGGCCGGAATGGAGAGGGGAGGAACTTGGGCTTCCCACAGGGCAGGGTACCCTGCCCCCTCTTAAGAAAGCAGGGAAAGGAAGGAGGGGTAGTGGGGGAAAGGGAGGGGACTGGGAGAAGGGGTGGAAGTGTAAATTTTTGAATGAAAAATAAAAGAATATAAAAAAGAAACCCTGTCTCAAAAATAAAAAAACAGCATATATTCAACTAAAATATTCACTGTTCATTGTGTACTCTAAACTTGTAATGTTTTAAGTCTGGAGGGGCAGGCAGAATATGAGTGTTGAGAGCTTACAATAATGCTTGTCTTAGTTCAGTTGTACTAAATGTGTTAAATATATTCTTGAAGTCATAAAAAAGATTTTATTAAAAATGTTGTCAATTTTTAGATTAATTTTATGTCAACTTTAGGTTAAAATTATGCTACTCCCTTTAATGAACATTAATTCCACCTTTATTAAAATGCAGTGTCTGGATATTAAGAAGTGAATAGTTGACATTTCTGGGGTTTTGTTTGTTTGTTTTGTTTTGTTTTTATAATTTTTTTGAGACAGGGTTTCTCTGTCACTTTGGAGGTTGTCCTGGAACTAGCTCTTGTAGATCAGGCTAGTTTTGAAATCACAGAGATCCACCTGTCTCTGCCTCCCAAGTGCTGAGATTGAAAACATGTTCCACTACTGCCTGATGACATTTTGCTTAACAATGCTAAATTCTCTTTATCTCTCAATCACAAATGCATTTTGAAAGTTTTATTTTACCCTATAATTTTTAATTGAAAAATATTCTATCAACATTAGTTGTAAAGCAAAACTAAAGAAAATAAAATAAAGTACATTTCTCTCTTAAAAAAAAGAAAAGAACTATAAACAAATTAAATACCTTTACTGCGATCCATCAGGTAATTGCAAGACAAATCGCAGTGAGATGCTAATATATGGCCATTAGAGAGCCTGAATCATACACTAGCAATGCGCAGTGTGGGCAAAAATGAACAGGAATGCGAAGCATTGGGTTTTTTATTTTGTTCTGGTTTACTTTGCTGTGTTTGTTTTGTTCTTGTATATATGTGTGTGTGTGTGTGTGTGTGTGTGTGGTGTGCATGAATCTATGTATGAATACTCACACGTGTGCAAGTGCATGTGCCCTGTGTGTGTGTATGTGAAGAGGACAAAGTTTGACTACCAGTGTCTTTCCCAATCCTTCTCCATTTTGCTTGTTGAGGCAAGGTTCTTTGCTGAAAGCAGTTTGTCATTTTGGCTACTTTAAAGTCTTCGTTTGTTTTCTGTTAATGTGATGAACACCGTGGCCAAAAGCACCTAGAGAAGGGATGAGTTTATTTGGCTTGCATCATCTAGGGAAGCCCAGGAAAGGAACCTAGAGGCAGGAACTGAAGCAGAAGCCATGGAGGATTGCTGCTTGTTGGCTTGCTCCCCATGGCTCTTGTTCAGCCAACTTTCAAGGCCTCCCACCAGGAGGGCTTAGCCTCACATTGGGCTAAGTTTTGCGCCATTTCACTTCAATAATTATATAGAACACACGTATATATCTACAGTATGAGAGCCCAGTCAGGTAATAAAATATATCATCAATCATTAAATCAATGTGGAAAAAAAATGTCAACCCAAAAGGTGAATCTAAAGTTGCATAGAATGTGTCTCTACTGTTAGCCTTTCAGAGTTATTGGAAACAAAAGGGAGATTATCAAAGTCGTCTTGATCAAATGTGCAAGAATAAGGTTCAACATATCAGTACGAAAGACTTCAGAATTTACATGGTTTGACGAAAGGAAAAACAGTCACTTAAAAAGCAATCATATATACATACTGCAATTCATTATAGCTATTCATTGGGCTGTTTCTGATTCTTAAAGATATAGGGTAAGCCCTTGAATGACAGACTTAAGTTTACACTCTCATCTTTGTGTACCAGAAATTTAACTTCCTCATCTGACAGTAGGCAATAAGGAATGAGTATCAGCAGCTTAGAAATGATGAGTTATTAAGCTCTTGCTAGCTCTAACTATATTTTTTTGGGTTTACAACAGAAAACTAGGGAATGAAGTTTTGTTTGGGGCAATGAGCTACTATTTTTTTAATCTAAGTTCAATATTAAATAGGATCTGATCCCACATATTGTCTGAAGGATGAGGCATCTGTGGCTCCCTTCCAATCCCTCCCCTAAACAACTGTAACCCTTTCATGGTCTACCTCTTGGAAAGCTCTTGGTTTGCCCTTCCACCTGCTAGTTCAAACACTTCTGGATTTTGAATATGTCCCTATTCCTTACTAAAATATGATTCATTCCAGGCTCAGGAAACATCCCAAATAAATCAATTGTATATAAGAAGCTTCTCCAAGACCCACTATTATATTGTGGAGACATCCTAGGAAGTCCTACATAAGAGATCTGAGTGACCACCAGAAGAAAATGGATTTCACTAAGTGATCTTGAGTAAGAGTTACCAATTTATGTGTATTAGGTTTGTACCATGTTTAACTCAATTTAAGAACCATCAATGGTAAATTTTTTACTGAGCAGTTTTAATTTTAATTAAAATCTTGCTTTATTTTATGTATAGGAACAGTTTACATGTTAAATAACATTATAATAGAAGAATTTTACATGTTTTGAGCAGAATAAAGAGGAAAATCTTTCAAGTAACAAAATCTTTTGGACCAAAATAAAAATCTTTTTCTTAAAAAAAATACTTTTGCTAAGTGGGTCAATGTGACAAACATCTTATTGACAGGACATTTGCAATTCCTGCTGTACATTATAATGGGTAATGAGATTAAAAAGAAAACCAAAGTTCACATATATTCCTCAAAGAAATATCAGATGTTATATTCTTTTGGAATTCAAAACGGCTCTTGCTTCTTCAGTACATAGAGAGCTGAGTTCACATAACATTATGTTCCATTGAAAAAGCACCAACTAAACTGTCAAATCTTTTTGAATTTTTATATTTTTACTTCAAAAGAATTTTTGGAAAATTGAAAATTAAATCATTTTTTGTGTTGTTTTTATAAACAAAATAAGAAAAAATATTGCTATGCTATTCAAAACTCTAACTTTAAGAATTCAAGTCTTCTGAATAGCTAATTAAAACATTCTATTTCTGTCCTATTCAACAACATTTTCTGTCACCAATATGTACAATGCAAGATTTTTACATGAAATCACCAATATTTTCTTAGGCACATCCTCCCCCCCCAAGGAAACATTCTGACAATGTTTTTCTCAACACATGTAAAAAAATTTGTAACATTTGACAATCACATCCAAACTTCCTTCAGTAATTGTATCCCTGCTTGAAAGATGGCCAAATGCAGAAAAGTATCTCAGACTTGATAAGCTATAGTAAGTTAATTAATATAAAATAAATCTCAGATGTTGTCTTCCATTTATCAGCTTTCCCTGACTATCCATAACAGTAAATGTTATATGTATTAAACACATGTATATCAAAAATTTAAGGTTAAAGATGAAAACTTCATTTTTTAATCCTATAAGAGCTAAAATGAGGAATACAAATTAAGACAACTTAGTTTCAATTTCAAACAGTTTGTTAATCTAATTGTAATCTAGGCTGTTATGAGTAAATTGGGGCACTCTAATTTAAAATACTTAATAAGTTACAGCATGAAAAATAAAATTATTATAAAAATAACTGCACTAATACATAGTAGAATTTTTAATAACAAAATAGAAGGAATTGTGAAGATTTCTGGTACAAGGAATGTTGAAAAAGAACATCAGAGATGAAATAGAAAGTGATAACACTGGCAAAGCTATGTAGAGAAAGACTCTAGAAACTATTAAGTAAATGATATTAATGAAAAACTATTCCTCAAGTTGAAGAAAATATACTTGCTGGTTTAAAGTACTCACGGTTTCAGGTCAGTTCATCAGAAAAAATACACACATAAAGTAACCTATATTATTTCATTTTCAATATACATTTTATATACCTTTTAAGAAGTATAAAAAGGGTAAGATAAATAACTTTAACACAGAAAACAGCACTCCACCATAAAAATATAATAGAGATGTGTTTGCAGACTTTAGGTTTAATTGAAGTCACAAAGCCAGATTTCCCCGCCTGGACACTGATACTAATGCACAGGAGAAACAGAAAGTCTAGAAATATAGGAAGCTGTATAATAATCAATCTACTGATGAATAAACACAGTTGCAGTCACCTGAAAGGTTCTGAAGAAATAACATATCAAGCTTTGAAACTTTGAAGCTTTTTTGGTAGTATAAATTATTTTCACTACACTCTCTTTTGAAGTATTGTTTTCATTTGAAATTAATGTATGGAATTTTGTTTTATTTTTTAACTATTTTTACTTTATAAGACTTTTACTGGACATCTTATAGCAATGAAAAAATCAACATTGTATAGTACAAGACATCATAATTCAGTTAATACCCACAACAGGTACTTTATTCACAAAGAAAAGAATCTGTTCAGACTCAGCAGTTACTGAAACTGAGTTCTATTTCTTAAAAGTAAAGATCATTTAAAGTAAGGTCTACATGCCAAAATATAACTTAAGCACTGGGTCAGCAAAGAAGCCTTGAGATTTCTAGGTAAGATGTAGGCTAGAAGTTGCTCCTTCAAGAAACAGCGAAGAAAAAGGAGGTGTAAATCAAAGAAAAACTAGACCTTCCTAATACTGTGGCCCTTAAATAAACTTCCATATGTTGTGGTGACTCCCAATGATAAAATTATTTTTATTGCTGTTTTCTAAATGTAATTTTGCTACTGTTATGAATCATAGTGTAAATTAATATCTGTGATGTTGGATGGTCTTAGGGAACCCCTGTGAAAGGGTTATTCAATGAGAAAAGGTGTTGCCACTCACAGGTTAAGAACAGATATCATTATCTTCTATCTGGTACTGAAGATTGAGCCTTCAGAAGTAAACTAGGAACAATTGCAAATAAATCCAGAAGAGCTACTATTCAAGAAAGTAGATGAACATCATAAGTCATATATACTAGAAACATAAAAAAGCAAAAAGATCATAACTCTTCAACTATAGGATTAAAAGGTGACAAAATTGGTAAAATGTATAATGATCTCAGGAATTTACTAGGAAAAAAATGCCAGTGGCTTTAACATGTTTACAAATAAGTAGATGAATGAAGGAAAAAAATTAACTCAGGACCCGGAGAGGAAAAATCAAAATCATTGGGGAATGTCAGGAAAGAAAAGGAATGTGAATAGAAAAGCCAGAAAAAAATTGGAAAACATCAGAAAGAAATTGAGATTTTATAAAAATAAAATATTGCACAAAAAACTCAGTGGATCAAACAAAAACCCAATGGAAAGCATAATCAATTCAACCAATTAGAAGAAAAATATCAGAGGTGGAGGAGAAAGCCAAGAAAAATCTATATTGAATCATCAGTAAAGGGTGAAAATGACCATGACCACATAGTCAAGAACTCTATGATACAATTAAGAAACCAAACCTAAAAAAATGCACATGGTAGAAGAAACATCTGTATAAAAACCAAAGGAAAAGAGAAAACATTCAGTGAAGTTTTATCCAAAACTTTTCCAAATCTATAGAAAGAGGAACAGCCATCCAAGAACAACAGGCATTTGGAAACTTAAGAGTTGACCTGTGAAGAACTTCTTTATAGTGTAGTCAAGATGTCAAAAATACAAAGAAAAGAAACAATATTTAAAAGTGTAAGAATTTTGAAATAGCTATAAATATAAACATCAGAATATCATGTCTCGGATCAGCAACCCAGAAATGCATGGAACAATGAATTTTGATCCTTGAAAGTAAATAGTTACCAATAAAATTACTATACAAAGCCAGCATTGCAGAAGGACTACAATACAAAATGATGGAGAAATGGTCTCAATCACAAGAACATAGAAACGAATGAATTTCATGAGAGGTTCAGATAAATAAAGAAAGAAGATCTGGAAAGTTAACCCACCATCCTTGATAGCATAAAGTAACAAGTCCTTCATGGAGGAGAAAGAAAAGAAAAAAAAAAAAACAACAAAATCCAACCAACCAGAAAAACTTCAAATAAAATTATTAGAATTAGAAAACTTGCATTAATGATAATATTTAATTGAAATAGCTTCAATTCATCAATTGACAAGACACAGACTAACTGACTGCTTAAAAAGCAAGACCAGCTATACGCTGTCTCCACGAAACATACTTTACTGGCAAAGACACTGTCTTAGTAAGTGTTCTGTTACAATGAACTGACAGCATGGCAATGGCAACTCTTATAAAAGAAAGCATTTAATTGGGGCTGCCTTACAGTTTCAGAGATTCTTATAATTATGGTGGGGAGCCGTGAAGGCACATGGGCAGAAATGGTGCTGGAGAAGTGGCTGGAAGTTCTACATCCAGATCCATGGGCAGCAGCAAGGCCCACATGGGCTGGGCTTGGGCTTCTGAAACCTCAAAGTCCTCCTCTGATGACATACTTCCTCCAACAAGGTCACACCTCCAAGTGCTTTTAAATAATGCCAATCACTGGTGGCCCAGCATTCAAATCTGTAAGCTTGGAGGGAGTGGGGGGCATTCTTATTCAAACCACCACAGATACATGCAGACTGAATTCAAAGGTTAAAAGTCAATCTTCCAAGGGCAAACAAAAGTAAAAACCAATCTGTTCCAGCTTTGCTAATATCTAATAATGCAGATTCCAACCAATATTATTTGGAACAAATAAAGAGGACTAATATATATTAATAAGGATAGCAACCAAAGGTAAAATTTTTAAATATATATTCACTAAATTTCAGGGCTCCTAATTTTATAAGACAAATATATAATGGACATGAAGGATCAAAAAGATCCTAAGAATAGTTGGTGGCTTCCATGCTCTATGAACATCTTAAGATAAGTAATGTAAACTAAACGCCAACAAAGAAATTTCACAATTAAACTACATCACAGATTAAATGGACTGAAACTGATACCTACAAAATATTATATCTAGCAAATACATATTATACATTCTTCTCAGAAGCACCGTAATTCTCCTCCAAAACAGATACCATGCTAGGTTACAAAAAGGCTTATAAGTTTCATATATATAAGAATTTAATTGGGTTTACCCTACATAAGGGACAATGTTCCTCTCATAAGGCACAGATTGCCAAACAAAGTGCCAAATTCCAGATGTGAGATACTCCCTTGAATTGTTTATCAGGGATGCCCGAGAGACCATAAAATAAAACATACTTTTGCCATTGTTCTTGATTACCTGCAAAAACTTCATGGTAAGACTCTGTTACTGAAAACATGTGGCTACAGGACATGGATAAATCAAGTTGGTACTGAGCAGGAGGCTTCATCCCTGCTGGATAGTTCTGGAGAGATAGGTGCTCTACATGCTGCTGGGGTGAAGGATGGGGAGGGGGATATCAATGGTCTTACCTACCTGTGAACACTCTGAATTGCAATAATGTCTACCTTGGTAAGAGTGGCTCATGACTATTGGCAGAGTGAATGCTATGGGGTGAGACTTTTCCCACAAGAGAAAATAAAATCTCTGGTACTCTTCTGGCCAAGAACCCAAGAACTTGTAGGCACCAAGGGTGAACTTATTATTATTATTATTATTATTATTATTATTATTATTTTGACAAATAAAAACAGTACCAAACTGCCCTCTAATATCTCACCACCCATAATTTTAGTACAGTTTTCAGACCACATTAGACAAGTTTCTTTGGCAGATAATACAAAAACTCATAACTGGTCGAAGTAAAGAGATTAAGTGTCTGTGGAGTGCTAAGTCAAACAATAGGACATGAGTTAACACATCACCGCAAAAGCTCAGGAACTGTTTTGAGAAAAGGGATGGAAAGATTGCATGAGCCAAAATTTGCAGAGGACAGCATTAGGTTTGCTCATGAATTAAGGAAGACTGGAGGAAGAGGACTATAAGAGGTAAAGAAGGGGTTTAAAAAGGAAGGGGAAAATGAGTGAGAGTAATGGAATAAATATCTCTATTTTGGCCACAATCCAAAAGGGATGAGGGAAAAGGGGAGGCTAATGGAAGGTCAAATTAGACCCATAAACCTCTTTTCTTTGTTTGATACACAAATAAAAGGGTTAAAAACAGAGATAAAAAAGAGAATTCTTACCTATCAATTGTGGAAGCATTTAATTAGCAAACTCCCCAGTTGTTCCAAGAAGACTCCTCCATATCTTGAAATGTTAGCACGTGTATGACATCATGCATCAGTTTCTGCTCAATGGAAACATTCCATGTTGAGGGGAGATCCTGAGGCTTGTGAAGTAAATGACAATTACAAACCCCAGGATGTAAATTAGACAGGACTCACAATGCTTCTTTCCTAAGGTTGTGTAAACAGTAGGACCATTAGGAAAAGATGAATTTCTCCAGCTGGTCATGTTGCCTGCAAGAAATGCGGCAAGCTCCACAGCTGCATCTCTCATGCATCCTCACCAAAGCTGAGGCTGGGTGAGGTAGTTGCCTCTGAACCACCTGTGATCCTAATAGTAACCACAGTAAACTAACTGGTTCTCAAAGCTAGCCTAGGAATTGGTTCTTTGGTCTCTAGTCAGTGCCCTATCAGGTGAAGAGACAATTCATGTCTCTCCAGGAACAACATATGGACATATCCTGAGCAAATCAAATTGGTTCCATATTTTAGCCCTTAACAGTATTTTCATTATTTTAAAATGTTTGTAAGTTTGAGTTGAATGTTAATATCTTTAGTAACTTTTTTTGTCCATCTATGGTTTCCTGTCTCTTATTTTGAAAAATTGTGTGTAGCAGCTGAGTGTGGGGGCATACAACTTTAATCCCAGCAGCCAGGAGGCAGAGGCAGACAAATCTTTGTTAGTTAAAGGCTAGACTGGTCTACATAGCAAGGTCCAGGACAGCCAAAACTACATAGTGAGAACTGTCTAAACAAAATTTGTGTTTAATAATGTATTTTTGAGTTACTAGTGACATATTGCCTATGTTTAAATACATATAGCATAAAATACTTCTAGAAATAGTGGAGTAATGCAAACACTACAAATTTCATTTTCATTTTAAACATAAACTTAAGAGAAACGCTCCACATGTCACAGCAGAAACTAATACATTTTAAAGAATCAGCTTGCTCTGAATTTCTAATTTGCTGTACTGTTACAAAATACTTTATCTCTCATCACTCAACAAAAATATTTCATACTTTCAGTTTCAAATCAGAAAAATATTCTGAACATAGAGCTATTCCTCTAGGTTACAGCATTGTTTGTTAGTTTTATTATTTTAATGAATAGCAAAATTGCATTATTCAATTAATTGAATATTAATATTTACCACCAGAACTCCCAGTTCTCTATAGCTTTGAACAAATGAGGTCATGTTAGTCCATAACTCACACAATAGCTACAGGGCCAAGCATTGTGCTGTTCTCACATTAAGCAACTATATAAATATTTGTATTGAGGATCAAAAATAGCTGTTATGAAATTGATCCTGGAACACAAAATACATGATTGCTACTTTGACGATCTTCATGAAGGTGCTTTAGAACATAATATGAAACACTCCCCCACTGTAATTATAAGTTGACTTTGACATATAAAAAATCCAGGTTTCTCCATTTTTAAAAGTTTTTTAGTGCTTCCTCTTGGTTTTAAAATCCCATTATAGTTCACTGCAATACATTTGGTCTTATTTTAAAACCTCATTAAGTCAACTATCTGGTTTTAATCAAAATATTTAGCTTGAAGTTCTACATAATATTATTTGTTTATATATTAGAGGGAGCTGACACTAGGAAAGAAATAGCAATTATGACATTCAGGTTATATTTGTTTATAGGTGAATACAGCTCAGTCTCTAACATTTGTTAGTACATCGCCCCTCATTAAAAGAAAGCCTGGGGATGAACTCCTTTAAAGGTTCTTTTCTCATATTTTTGTAGCAATATGCATAGAGCAATTCCTGGGTGGAGCTTCTGGGGAACCCTGCTTTGCAATTAGGTGTCTGAAGCTCTCCTAATCCTGTGAACAGTGAAGACCCCGAATAAGAAAGATTCAGACTAGGACACTGAAGCACAAAGGCAGAGGGTCCCAGACACCAGCTGATCCTGAGAAACAGCTCTCTCAAACCTGGACTCTTAACTCCAGATTTCATCAATTTTCTTAGGGTCACTTGTACATCCAGATTCGAGATGTGCAGCCAAAACCAATTCCTAAAGCTTTTAAGACATAGTCTTCAACCTTGGCACATGAAATTGTGATTATACTTTAGCTGTAAAATACTTTTGTTCTTCCTTGGCAAGCATTAGTCATGAAACTGACTGGTCACACAGCATTTGCTTGGAGCATCACTGCTTACACATTTTCCTTCATTCTATAAAGCATTTCTGAGGTACCAGGCATGAGGACCTCAGAGTTGATCAGTGTATACTTCAAGATGTTTATTCTGGGCTAATCTGCTGAGTATATTTTGTTTAATCTTGCCAAACAAATCAAAAGTAATTTAAAAATAAAGTTGACAATTTCTGGATTCTTATATTAAATTTATTTGCAGAGTGAATTAAGTACAAATTAAATACTTAAGCACTAGTACCTACATAAAAGCCTAGAATTTACCTCCATCAAAATGTGTGATTCAGTTTTATTAGCATTATCTGTCTCTAATCATGTAAGTATATGTTGTGCTATGTTTTTATTTTGAAGTAAGTTGCAAGACTAATTAAGAAGACATATTCTCTCAGTTTTTATTAAACATTGATTAAAAGATACAAGACCTGGGGGCTGGAGAGATGGCTCAGCAGTTAAGAGCATTTGTTGCTCTTCAGAAGGCCCTGGTTAGATTACTATGACCCACATAGAGGCTTATATGTAATTATAGTTTCAGGGGAATCTTAGTTCCAAGGGTTCTAATGCTTTCTTCTAAGCTCTAAGGGTACCTGGTATGCATGTTGCACATACAGCATACAAACAAAGCACTCATTCATATAAAAATTAAAAGAGAAAATCTAAAAAAAGGTTCAAAATCTGATAATCAAAATCTGCAAAAGAAGAAAGTAGGGAATGCACTTTAACTTTTAGACACGGGAAAGAACTTTCTCTGAGCAAATCTCCAGTAGTGCAAGCTTTAAAACCAATGAATAGGACCTCATGCAACTAATAAGCTTCTGTGCAGCAAGGGGCACTGTTACTTTAGTGAAGAGGCAGCTTACAGAAAGGGGAAAATATTGGCTAGATATACATCTGTCATAGAACTGATGTCTACAATATAGAAAGAATTCAAAGCACTAAGCATCAAGAAAGAAAGCTAATTAAGTTGAACATAAGACATAGAACTTAACAGAGTTCTCAAAAGATGAAATACAAATAGCCAAAATAATTTCAAAAATGACTGTTTAATATCCTTAACTAGTAGCAAAATAAAATTAAAATTACTTTGAAATTTCATCTTATGCTGCTGTGGGTGTAAGAAAGGGAGAACATTTACTCAGTGTTGGTTAGAGTGCAAACTGACTCAGCCAATATAGTATTCAGGGTGAAGATCACTCAAAAAGCTAGAATTAATTCCATGGTCAATCTACACCACTTCTGAACATATTACCAAAGGACTCAATATTTTACTGCAGAAATACTTGTTCATACATGTTTTTTACTGCTCTAGTCACAGCAGTCAAAAATGGAACTAATGAAATGTGGTACATATAACCAATGGGATTTTACTTAGCTGTAAATGAAAATGAAGTTCACATATAGATAGATGGAGCTGGAAATAATTATTCTAAGTGGGGATTCTGAGATCCAAAAAGACAAATACTGAAGGTTCCTCTTCTTATGTGGATGCTACCTTTGAATCTTTAGATATGTGTATTTGAATTCAAGCAACTAGAGAACGCAGAAAACTAGTAAAGGGCCATGGGTGGCAGATTTGAAAGAAAAGGAGATAAAACACAAGTGGTAAGAAGGGGACATAGGCATAAAGGAGCAATAAAGGGGCAGGGAGGGATAACTGGGCTTGGGGGTAGACAGCGTGGTGGAGGGAGTATGGGAAGCATAGCAGACACTAAAAACCTTTGAAAATGATGTATGAAAA